>JAODAL010016981.1:0-79098 GCA_025379985.1 Phyllomedusa bahiana
CCGCTTTTTTCCCCTCGGCCGCAAAGCCTTTATAGGCTGTGCGGGAAGCGCCCACGCCGCAGTGGTTTGGGCAGAAAAAAGGGAAGGGACGCTCGGCCAACGAAAAGGGTTTTTTTTTTTTTTTTTTTTAAGGCGAGTTTTGTGTTGTTTTTTTTTAAGGGTGTTTACCGGCCTGAGGGGTTTTAATCTATTACCTGCCTGAGGGGACATTCTATTATCTCCCCTGAGGGGAATTTTATATACCTCCCTTATGAAGGGGACTTTATCTTTAAAACCTGCCTTACGAGGGGGTATCTATATCCCTTTGCCTTCCCTGGGGGGAAGTTTTCCTATTTCCTCCTTATGAGGGGAAACGTTTCTATATCCCTCCCTTTTCTGGGGACGGAGCTAAAATTTTTAATTTGCCTTATGGGGGGAGCTATTTTTAAAACCTTTGCCTTATGGGGGAGCAAATTTTAAACCTGCCTTCTGGGGGTTTACAGGGGAAAATTTCCACAAAAAAAAAAACCCAAAAATTTTTTTCTTCCCCCATTCCCCCTTTTTTTTTTTAATTTTTTTTTTTTTAAATAGCCCGGGCCCCTTCAAAAACCCAAATCCCACTTTCTTTTGCAGCCCCTTTGGGAAAAATTTAAATTGGGCTTTCCCCGGGAAATTAGCAATATGCATCGTTGGCTTTTAAGGATGTTTTAATGAAACTGATGACACACCAGTTATGGGGGGGGGGTTCTGGTTTCTCACTGGGGAAATATAATTTTTAAACCCAAACTTTTTATTAAATTTGTTACTAGCTTGGATTACAGCTGTTTTTCGGGGGGAAACGAGGGGGGACACCCAAACCCCATTGTCCCTTTCATATAAATTCCCTTTTTTATGACTATCCTACCCTTCTATTTTTTTTTTACCCTTTCTGGGGGATTTTTGGGTTTTTCCCTTTTTCCAGGTTTGTAAAAAACCCCCGGGAAATTTAGTCCCAACGGGCCCCAAATTTTGGGGGGTAAGGGCAAATTGAAAGTGGCCAGGTTCAATACAACTTTGCCCCCAACCCCCGGGGGGAAAAAAAAGGGAAAAGGGAAAATGCAAACTTCAAAGGGTTCGTTGACGGAAAAAATTGTAAATTACACTACTTTTTTTTGGGTTTAGGCTGGCAGCGAGGTAGAATATATAGAAGGCTCCATTCACACTACCATCCACGTTTCTGTTTTACCACTGTTATAAAAGGCTGTCCCCATCACATGGCTGACTTGGGGTCTGCTAGGCTGTCAGCGCTTCACACTGTGTTTTCTAAACCATCAAAATGTAAACCAAAGCCTTGCTGGTGAATACACAGGGGCCAAAACATAGTACAGTTCTCCTTGTATCACATAAAAATGCTTCAGTGGCTTAAAGGGGTTGTCTCACTACATCGATTCATCTTACCTTACTCCTGTTTTTTTCAGCTTCATTTTTGAATTTGGGGGTGTTTACGGTATTAGGGCCCTACGTGATGGCTGCTGAGGACACCGGGGTCTGTACCCTATAGCGCCACGCTGGCAGCCTATGGGGGATGGGAACGGGTCTGTAGCTATGCGCCCTGAGGAGCTGTTGGGGGGCCCATACAAGAGGGGTATCTGGGGAATAGGTAGGACATTTTTAATGGACTTATATTACAAAGGGGGACTTTTTTTTTTTCAAGTTTCTTTAAATAAAAAGCAACCCTTGTAGTGAGAAAAACCCCCTTTTTAACCCTTCGGGGTTGGCCTATTGATTTTTGGTTTTAGTCTTTACCCCCCTTTTCCCCCGAGCAATAACTTTTTTTATTTTTGGGGGTTGGATCCCAAAATTTTTGAAACTTTTTTCATTATTTTTTTAGTACCAGGGCTGTGAGCGGTAGCAAAGCTCCGACCCCCAAACTCCGACTCCTAAATTTTTCCCTTTGACCCCGTTTCCCCACTCCCTCATACATGGGCATTTTTAAATTTTGTTTTAACTTTTACTGTATTTAAAGTGGGAAAAATTCAGGTGTTTATCCCCCCTTAGGCCCCAATAATCAAGCTTTGGTTTAGAAAAAAACCCCTGACAAGAAAAAGGGTAAAAAATTGTTTTCAATTTTTAAACTTTCAGGCTCCATATCGCCATCTATATGGCTTTAAAACATGGGCTACCCATCTTTTTTTTGACAATTTTTTGCCTATTTTATTTTTTAATTTTTTTGGTATTTAGCTTCGGGTTTTGTTCGGGCGATGTAACTGCTTTTGGGTTTCGGTTTTGCTCAAAAAAATCAAAATTTGGGTTTTTAAGCAACTGCCTGAATGCTTTGGCTCGGTTCAGATTCAAGCATGTCTTGCCAAAATCTGACCCCAAGACTCTTTTTAAAAGAATAAAAGCTTTTTCTTCAACCAAAGGGTATTGTACACAGTGTATTGCGGCGCGTTACAGTACAGTACTCGCTGCAGTTCCACCTTTGTGTTTTCGGGAGTTTGGGCGCTGTTCAGCGCGTACTCCTGAGGGCAGGGGGAGCCTGTCAGCCCCTGGGACATGCTTTACTGCGACGCGTAACCGCCGATGAAATTGACTTTGTCACTTTTTCCCCCCGCTTTACAACCGTTGGGTTTTGTGCGGGCGGGGGAGGGGGGGAAAACCCATAGTTCCTATTAAAGCTAGGGTTTTCCGAAATTTTGGGGCACTTTTTTCCCCGGGGTTTTAAAAAGGGCGCTAAAAAATTAAAGCCGTTTGTAAAATAAGTTTTGGGTTTGGGGTTTTGAGGTCTGGGGACTGTGGGGCCCCAAATACAGCAACTTTTTTCCCATTGTCATTGACCCCTTTTCCTTCCCCAAACTTACGTCTGTTTTGGGGGTCGTTGTCCTGCAGGAACACTATGTCGTGTTTTCATCCCCAATAGTACCCCGGTGTTGAATTTAACTCATTTTAGGACCTCAAATAGAGCTGGGATTGAGAAAAAGTATCCAAAAACCTTTGGCTGTGACCCCTCCCCTATCCTCAAAACTTTTCCCCCCAAACCGGGAAATTTTCTTCCAGTTCTCGACCCATTGGGCCCCTTTTCCCTTGATTTTTTCCCCATTTGCCCCCTTCAGACCCTTTTCAAATGATTTTCAATCTCATTGCCCAAATTTCCCTGTTTCCAATCTTCCATTTTTTTTACTTTTGGAAAATCTTTGCCGAAGCTTCTTATGAGGAGATTGAAGTCGGGGCTTCTTCCCCTTTTTTTTCGAGCCATCATTCCAGACCTGTGTAATGGTATTTCCCCGGGGTATTAGGGGAAGTTGGGGAAAGGTTGTAATTTGTCCCACCACCAGGGCAAAAAGTAAACAATGCAGTTAAAAGAGAAAAAATTGTAGTATTAAGTAGATGCTAAACAGTTGAAGGTAAAGTTATGGTTTTGGGGCCAAGATGTTGTCTTTAAAATGATGGGTTGTCCAAAAAAAAGCTGAGATACGGGGATTTGGGGCCTGAAAAGCACCAGCGTCCAAAAAAATTGTTTTTCACTTTTTCTTTTCGATGTAAAAATATTTTATTTGGGGTTTCGACCCTTTTGAACAAAAAAAAACTTGTAAATTTGAAGTGAAAAATTGAGCGAAATCTGGGTTTAAACTGTTTGCCCATGGGGGGCGGAATTTTTTTTCCCCCTTTTTGGGAAGCTTTTTCCTGCTCCATGTCATCCCCTTTCACTTCCCCATGTGAAAGGCTTAGACAAGGTAGCAGTAGAACTGGCAAGGGCCCAAATTTATCTTGCTCTTGGCCTGCATTGAAAATAACTGGACCCTTTTTTTTATAATTTTTGGGTTTCCCGGGCGAAACCATTTTTTACCGACTCCAAATCGACTCCTGCAAAGGGGGACCGACTCCAACTCACAGCCCTGTTTTATACTTCAAAAAAACAAGACTTTTTTTTGTAAATTTTTGCGGCCGCGCCAAATTTCCCTTTTTACCAATAGGGTTTTATTTCCATTTTATAGGGCTGGATGAAGGTTCTATTTTTGTGGGCTTTAAGTGTAGTTTTTTTTTTGGTACCTTCGGGTAATTTTATTTTTTTTTTTTATCACTTTTTTGGCCCAATTTTTTAGGGGCATTTAAAATTTACCCCCAAAAAAATGGTATTTTCATGGGAATTAAAAGATGTTTTATTTTTAATTTGAACCCGGGCTTTTTTTCCCTTTTTTAAAAATTTCAAAAGGGAAGTGTTTTTAACTTTTTTAAAATCCTTTTCCTTTTTTAAAAAAAAAATTTTTCCCAAATTTGCCCCCCTAGGGGGATTTACCCCTAGGGGACACGATGGGCTTTCCTCATTCGCCAAATAATTTTGTCTGCCCTATTCAGGCTTTTCCTTCATTTCCCCATGGGGTGTTTTAAAGCGGTTTTACAAGGGTTATTCACGGGGTTAAAGGTAGGACGTATTTAATCCACAATTTCGCCGTTTTTTTCAGGAGCAGGGCGGCAAACGCCAAACCCCATAGGGAAATTAATTTTTCACAGGGCGTTACGCCGGTTGGGAAAAATTGACATGGCACATTTCAGAGGGGGGGACGTAATCCATAGTTCTCTATGAGAACTGTGGATTTTCCGTAATTTATGGGACGTATTTTTGCCCGTTTCTTCAGCGCCCGTACGGCGAAATTTTTGGGCTGAAATATGTCCCAGTCATTGCCGTTGTGGGGAAAATAGCCTTTTTAAAAGGTGGACCAACCCTGGGGAGCTTTGGAGGCCTTCATAAGGCCTCCTGTGCCTTTGGGAGTGGATCGTAAACCCCGGGTTTCGGGAGGGGCCCAAACGATCTTTTCTTTCATTTGCGCCATGTTGTCCCAAGCTGTTAAAAATGCAGGGGCGAAGGTTTTGGGCCCCTCTTGTGTTTTGGACTTTTCCAAAATTTTGTGAAGGTGTTAAAGGGAAAAAGCAAAAAACTTGTTTTATGACCCAAATTTTTAGTGTTGTGAGGTGTAAAGGGAAAAGTTGTTGCTTTAAATGGGAAAATGTTCCTCCTGTTCTAATTTTCAGATCTTTTCTCTTTAGAAGTTACATTTATCTGAGGGGCACAAGGATGCAGAGTCCCGGATCGGTCATTTATCCAGCTGGCTTGTGAAAACTGTTTCCCCCCTTTTCCCTTTCGCTTAGTGCGTTATCCCTTTTAAAATATCCGTGATCGTTACGTCCATTATGAAATGAGTGCCAGGAAAATTCCAGATATTTTAAATTGGCTATAAAAAGAATTGAATAACGAAACCCCAAAAAATTTACCAAAGCCCAAACAGTAATAGAAGTTAGTCATCTACAGTGCGCAGCATCAACAAGGCGAAAAGTGATGCCTATAGGAAGTGAAAAATTTTTTAAAACTAGGGGGTTACAAGCTTGGGTCATCTGAGGGTTTCTTTTTAGGGTGTTCCATCGACCAGGAACTCCTCAGACATTTAAGGCATATCCACAAGACATGACACCTATGTTGATAAGGGGCCCCTGAAGATAGGAGCGGCACATGTGCGGCTCTCTTCATTTTGTTCTATGGGAGTTCTGAGAAAACATCCCAAGTTTCTAGTTGCTGGTGCCACGTTCCAACTACTACTAAACAGCTGGTGCTGGGGGGTATTTAAAACCTTTAAACCCCCCTTAGTTTCGTTTGGGTTTCCAAACAGTGGTCCTATGTCAATGGGTGGGTTGGCTGGGGGGCGAAAATGCTATGTTTTAAAAGGCTTATTTTGAGACGTAATTTTAGGGCCGTAATTCGCGGGCCCTTTGTGCGTGATTTACGGCCCGGGAAAAACGTTTCCCCGGGCAAATTTCGGTTTAAACCACGTTTTTCATAGAAATTTATTTGGTTCCCTTCCCCCTTTCCCCGCTCCCACAATCCGGGGGAGCGGGGAGTTAAAGTGACACGCTATTATTCAGGCGTATAGGGGCCCCTGGATAATGCATGTTATGGGGGGGGCGAGGGTTTCCGGGCCCCCCCCGCCCCCGCGCACCCCAGCGTAAATGCGGGGGGGAAAAAACGTTCCCCCAATTACGCCGTGAAGGCCCCCATGTGAACCCGGCCCAAAAAAGTAAAAAAGTGAAAAGGGCGCCCTGGTTTTCTTTTTCTCCTTTCCCATCTTCCTGGGTGTTTTTTTAAAAAATTTTGGGGTTGTCCAAAGGTCTTTTGTTGCACACCAATATGGGTTTTTCTCCCCCTTCCAGCAATTTTCCGCCCCTTTCCCCGGGGCTTCTGTTTACTTCCTTTGGGCCTGGCAGTTTGGATTTAGCACCATTCTGACTGGTTGCAAAAAGTCATTGACATTTCCTACTCAAATAGTCTCCAAAAAATGGGAATTTTTGCAAAAGGTTGAAATGACTTTTTTTTCACTATTTTAATATTTTGCCGTAGGCAAAATTAAACCCCTCAGTTAAGGGGATGACGTTTTAAATTGTGATCCCCTCCCCTCTGTTTTACAAGTTCACCCGTTTAAAACGGGGTCACAAGGGGGGGCTTTTTTTTTTTTGGTCCATTTTTAAATTTTGGGGGCGGGGCCCCGCCCAAGTAGGCGGCCCCTTTGGATCCCCCTTTCTGGAGGTTTGTGAAATTTCTGTATATATATATATATATATATATATTATATATATATATATTTTATATTTAAAAACCATACACACAATTTTACTAAAATCAGTATTTATATTTATTTATATATTTTATTTTATTTATTTATATATATATATATCTTTCTGTTAATGGTAAAGTACTACCAGACTTGACAAAGAAAAGGGAAGTTTCCCTCTTTCAAAAGTAGAAAAGGGTTTTAAAGGTGGGGGGTTAGAAATGGTTTTAAATAGTGTGTATAGAGGTTAAGAGTTATACATAATAAAAGTTACGGTTTAGTGTTTTATAGATAGAGAACTGATAGAGTTTAAGTTTGCCTATGGCAAAATAGTAAATATAATTCCCTGACATCATCACTTGGTGAACTTCACTTCTGGAAGGTGACGTCGGAGCAATGCCATGATCTTTTGCAACCTTTGGTGTGACGTTTGGCTGCCGGAACTAAAGAGAAGATTGTGGAAAAAATGGCAATGGCATCGCCGGAACGGGGGCGACTACAAAAGGGAGGATGGGCTCTTTTTATTGCAGCAGTAATAATTTAAATAAAACTTACCCCTTTTATTACTATACATTGAGAAGTTATACGTTTTTCTAGTTGCTTTATGAATCAATTCTACAGCATTTCCAGGATCTGTTTGTTGTCGGTGAATGGGAACATTCTAGCTTAAAACTGCGGGCTGGAAACCGGTCATGAGATGAGTTAAAAATATCAGCAGCACAAACATTCCCATTCACCAACAGCAAATAAAAGATCATAAAAATGGTGAGAAACGGAACACAAAGCACAAGAAACAAAATTAACAGCTCCTATTCTTGAAGTAGTTTCATGTATACACACAATGGGCCCCATTTATCAAAACGGTGTGACTCTTACAGAGTGTAAAGCTAGACCAGACAGCCTTAGGGTATGTTCACACGGCTTAAATTGCCACGTATTTCGGCGTGCATTCCGCCACGTATTGCGCTTTATACGCAAAATTTTGCCCGCAATTTTGGTAATTCATGCTTTAGATTTTGGATTCGCTGGTTCCCGCGCGTAAAATTCGTCGTTTGTTGCCGGGGGGAAGGACGTGACATGTCAATTGCTAGCGGCGCTTACACGTCGCGGGTAATGCATGTCTATGGGGCCGCCCCCCTGTGCTTTGGAATTATGCACTGATCAGAGCGTGGTTCCAAAACATATGCCGTACTGCAGCGTGTACTATACGTACTGCAATAAGCCGTGTGAACATACCCTTATAATGCGCCACATTTATCATTGTGCTGATGAATCCGATGCAGGTTACAACTGTGTAGTGTAACTTTACTTTATCATTTGGCTTACTTTATGTCACTTACTGTGCCAAAATGTTGGCATACAGTGGCGCGCACTAAACCACACCCCTTTGTCGGACAAGGTGCAGAGGTGTCTAGAAAATGTCTAAACCATATAATAACTGTGGTGTAAAGCAGGTTTGACATTTATTTTTGGCACAAATTGTACAAATTCTGGTGCAATGTCCTAAATAAATGTGCCAAAAAAAGACTTATTTATCAAAACTGTGTAACAGTAAAATGGTCTGTTGCCCATAGCAACCAAAAGCCAGCTTTTATTTTCCAGAGAGGTTTGAAAAATTTAAGCTGAGCTCTGATTGGTTGCTCTGCACATCACAGACCGTTATGATAAATGAGGCCCGATGATTTGTGCCATACTCTGATTTCCTGTACAAAATAACTTCGCTCTGGTACAAGTGAATGTATCGGAAAAGACGATAGATTTACCTGGCACAAACACCGTTTCTCCAGGCTTTTGCAAGATCTCTAAGGGCTTAAACTCAGCAGGCCAAGTGGGCAGCAGTGTACGGGGATAGATAACATTAAACCAAGTGATGGCCTCATCCTGCTGGTTACCACCCTCTTCTCGGGTCACTTTGATTAGCTCACGTGGAGTATTGGTAGGAAAGAGGCACCAACGCTTGTGTCCATGGACCAAGGCGTTCCATGCACTGGTTCCTAATGGATCAATGTGAATTCCAGTACCAGAGCGAGGAGGCCCCATCACAAACCACCTGGAGAGAGACAAGAGCGCAAGTCAGTTTAGTGGCCACAGTCCTGAAACCTAAACAAAAGCAGTGTCTAAAGGTATTTTGGGAGATCCCCGTACACCTCTCCAGCTATGGTGGAACCACAACTCCCATTCACCGTAACGTACTCCGTTCCAGTGCTGCCCACTGGCGATGCCACATTGACTCTTCAGCCAATCCCCACTGTATGAATGGCAAGTGACCACTCATGAGTCCAGTGACTGGCTGTAGTATCTCAGGACATCATCAACAGGAAGCCCAGGAATGCAGCAGGTTTCAAAGAAGTTTAGTTTTTTCTCTATTTTAACCACTCCCTAATCAGCAGTAACTTTTTATTTTCAAAAGAATGGACAACCCCTTTAACTTCTAGACAACATCAGATGACACCCAACTGCAGACCAACCATTCTGTTAGGATGCGTTCACACGGCAATGGACAAATACCGGTCGGTTTATCCGACCGGTGTTTGTCCGGTTTGTGTGCATTGCACACGCCTGCGGGAGGGGTGGGGGGTATATTTTCTCCGCGATGAGCAGAGAAAGGCCCTCGCACCTTCACATGCACCGGTTCCATCCAAAAACCGGATGGAAGAATGTGCATGTAGAATGTTTTGCGGGCGGGGGAAAACCCGTGGGGGGGATTTCTGCCGGGTTTTCCATAGAAGCCCGTTGTGCTCATTTTCGGACGGTTTTTCAGGCGGTCTGCAAAAACTGCAAACCGTCTGAAAAACTGGCCGAAAACCCGTGCAGTGGGGACATGCCCTTAAGGTTTCTCTACAAGAAGAGGAAATAAAAATTTTCTTTTTCCGTTATCAAGCGGTCTTGGATATAAATCGCATCGCAATAAATGGCAGAAAAAATAATTGTTGCCCTTTAGTGGAAGGATAAGATTTTTGGACCAGGCCCGTATTGTGGGAGCGCGCCAATACCTGTATGGCGGTCGCCTCTTTTCTCCTGCAAACTGGAACAGGTCATCTCGAAAATACTTTGGCACTTCAAAAATTTTCCCGCATTTCCCTTTCTTGGGTGGCCCCCCATGCTGCTGTCAAGTGTACAGGGGCTGTGTCCCGTCCCCCTTTCCATGTACTAAATGAAATATTTCATCTTATCTTACAGAATAGCCATTTTCCCCTTCCACATTGAACCTTCTGGTTGCGGTACTTGCGTTTGAGTCTTTCTAGGGTCCATTTCTCATTGGCGGGCCAAGCCAGGGTGGCATTGCGGTTAAAAGGTTTGAAAGGTTTCTCATAGCGCTCAATAAATTCTTCTGTGCTGAGCTGCAGGGCATCGACGCGTTCTACATTATCCTAGAAGACAAACAACAATACTATTGTGGACACAAGAAATACCATAGATGATTGGGATCTCAAGACTGTCGGATGCCAAACACGCTTGTTTTCTATAGAACTGAACTTGTAAGAGTATGTTCACACGACACTTAGGATCCGTTTTTTACCAGAAAGAAAAAGCACCAAAAAAGTATCCAAAAAAAACCCGCTGTTTTTTGGATGCGTTTTTCAATTAAGTGTATATAGGGTGTGTAAAATTTCTAAACGGCCCCTCCTAGAGGTTATTTAACTGAAGAAATGTTTTACCTTTAGTAAAATAATGACCCACGTTAGGAAGCCCACTAGGTGGAGCTAACAGCATGTTACATGTGTTTCAGAGGAAGCCTATTAGAAGGCACTATAACAGCATTTTACATGTGTTTAATCTTATAAATCACTTTTTATATATATTGAATGATATAAAAGCATTTTTTTTGTATAGAATGGGTGTTTATAGAAATTATAGAAGTTTTTAATAATAAATGTATTAATGTTTTAGATAGTTTATTATAGAATGTTGAAAAACATTTTGTGAACATACCCTAATGCTATATCTTGCTTCTGACGACGTAACCTGACCTCCAGTACCCCATCAGTAAGGAGGAGCAGTGGCGCTTGTTGTGATAGAGCCTCTTTACTCCGTTCCAGTCTCGTGTCTGGTCCTGCAGCTCAGCCATATTTGAAAGGGCCCAAGATGCAGTACCAGATACAGCCACATGGGCGTCACTGTCATGTTCTGCAGTGAAAGGAGCATTCCAGCAAGCTCCATGGCTTCTCCCTACTGCTGATCTGATCCCTAATTCACCAAGCACGTTGAAGGTCTATCCTTAACCCATAACAACCAGAATGAGCTTCCATACCATCGAGAGTGTCCAAAGTGTTCGTCCAAGAGTGTATATTTTTGGTGGGCATGTCTGCTGCACCCAATCATGCCATTCCCTTGACATCATTGCTTCCCGAGTGAGCACTGCGGCAGTCCACCACTGACCCCCACACAGGAGGTAAGCACACACCGGACACCACTGCTAGCTACAATGGCGGTGAGCAGGAAGCGGAGTATATACGGTTTTACTATAAAGGTTTAGCTTACTTTATCTATTACAGACCAGTCACCGAAAGATGAAGATTGGGTTATTTATTACATTTCAGTGTTGCTTAGAAGCAGAGTAATTAGTGCAAGTCTTCCCAATCTGCTGGATTTGCATGGTTTGTGTGAATGAGCCCGCAGCGCCATTATCAGCTCCTTGTATCGCCAGCAACGTAATGAATGTAGACAGAGGTTCAGCGCCAACCTCTTACTTATGGACGGCTGCTCCATGAACTCCGCCTGCAATCCTACATACAGACACATGAGACACTCCTCTTTCCTTTATATTTACCCTCTTATTTTAGAGCCACAAAAAAAAAAAAAAAAACCTGACACCAACAGCATGGTGTGACTGCAGCCTTAGGCTGGCGATAACGGATGTGTCCTCACGAGTGTATGGGCATCACCGCCACAAGGACAGACGTGGAATAGCCTGCAAACATCACTGCCTGACCACTGGCGAATGACATCACTATGAGTCAATGTGGAGAGCCTCCAGGAAAGTTGCCCCCAGTGGACTGGGCCACGCATCACAACAGGGGCAGACTAGTCCCCGTGCACATGGTCGGCCATTCGCTAAACTGGGCACCAGGTAATTTCACATTTCCCCTGTAGTGGAGACAAGTGGCCGCTTCAATGTCCCTGGTACCAGTCGCTGACTGTTCCCTTTTACAGAGAGGTTGCCGCGCTTCAGTGGAGGAATCTTGTTCACTAAATGCAGGATATAACATAGTAATGACACAGAAGTCATAGTCACCATTACTCACTTCCAATCATGTAGGGAGCACTAGACAGGCTGGAATCCCTACAGCTAACATCCCAAAATCCAGAACCAGTCAATACGTCTGGAATGGCCATGTTCAGCCCAACAAGCATCTCACTTTCCAGCCTGCTGTGAATATTAATGGCTACCAGCATAACCACCAGCAGATGGCGGGCGCACAGCACCATCTGGCGCCATACTGGACCCTATACAAAGATATTTCCTATGATATGAGCGATTATTCAGGTGATGTAGTGTAGCCTTCTCTGCATGATTACAGCTAATAGAAGCAGTTAGAGGGGATGTCCAGTTTCAGAAAATTATAGTTAAAGGGGTTGTCTCACTACAAGGATTGCTTTTTATGTTAAAGATCTTGCAAAAACAAGTCACTTTACAATATGTGTCCATTAACAGTGTCCTACCTATTCTGAGATATCCCCTCTTGTATGGGCTGCATCAGCTCCTCATGTCACTATAGCTACAGACCTGTTACTCTCTCCTGATAGGCTGCCAGCATTGGTCACTATAGCTACAGACCTTGCTTCTACTGCAGCCTAGTAGAAGCCAGTAAACACGCCCCTGAATTCAAGATGAAACCAAGAAAACAGGACTGAGGTCAGATGAATCAATGTAGTGAGACAACCCTTTTAAATGGGTCCAGGGTGGATAACAACAGAAACAAAGAAAAAGTGATCCCACTGCTGCCATTTCGGAGCTCTCTGAGGACGGTTCCTTTTTGGAGGTTCCGGAACGGGGGGGTATCCCTTATAGTGAGTAAATGCAGCGCAAGCCTCGATTCAGTTTCATTTTTCAGAACAGGGTTGTTTCGGCAGAGGCCCACAGTTTTTACCGTAACAAAATTTTTGTCCGTTCGAGGGGATTGGAAAAGAATAACAAAGAACATTTTAAACCCCCGGCTGGTTCCGATGCGCCCCCTTGATTACGTCACGCTATGCTGCAGTCAGGAACAGGCCTCGGTAGTCCGGAGAATCCAGGCAGAGCACTCTGCGGCCCGATACCATCACGTGGACAATGATCAGGACTTCACCAGAAAGAGCAGGGTTAAAGGGATCCTGCAGCACCCACCGTGAACTCCCCCCTCAATGAAGTACTACTTACAGGACATTACTGCGGGCACACGTTGTGGTCTCTGTGTCTCAGGCAGGCACCCCCGGACTTCCCTGCCCTACAAATGATTATGGGGGCACATGTGATATGTACCACACCTCTAGACACCAGATTACTGTGGGCACATGTGGCCCCTGGGTCGGGCACCTGTGATATGTACTATGCCTCTACACACTGGATTACTGTGGGCACATGTGGCCCCTGGGTCTGGCACCTGTGATATGTACTATGCCTCTAGACACCAGATTTTTTTGGGGAATGTGGGCCCTGGGGTCGGGCACCTGTGGTATGTACTATGCCTCTAGACACCAGATTACTGTGGGCACATGTGGCCCCTGGGTCGGGCACCTGTGATATGTACTATGCCTTCCCTGGTTTTTTGGGGGCACATGTGGGCCCCCGGGTCGGGACCTTGGTATGTACTAGCCTCTAGACACCAGATTTGTGGGACATGTGGCCCCCGGGTTTGGGGACCTGTGTATGTTTCTTGCCTCTACACACTGGATTACTGTGGGCACATGTGGCCCCTGGGTCGGGCACCTGTGATATGTACTATGCCTCTAGACACCAGATTACTGTGGGCACATGTGGCCCCCGGGGGCGGGCACCCGTGGGGATGTAAATGCCTTTAGACACCAGATTACGTGGGACATGTGGCCCTGGGTCGGGCACCTGTGGTATGTACAAACCCTAGACACCCGATTTTGTGGGCACATGTGGCCCCGGGTCTGGCACCTGTGGTATGTACCATGCCTCTAGCCACCAGATTCCTGTGGGCACATGTGGCCCCTGGGTCTGGCACCTGTGGTATGTACCATGCCTCTACACACCAGATTACTGTGGGCACATGTGGCCCCTGGGTCGGGCACCTGTGGTATGCATCACCCCTCTGACACTGGATGACAGTAGTGAGCACCTTAGGCAGGTGAGTGGAGCAGGCACCACTATGCCAGGTGCCCTCCCGCAGCTCTATGCCAGGACAGCCCGCACGGGCACCATGGAGCAGTGCCGGAGGCGGGAGCGCTCACCCGCACGCTGCCGGGGCTCAGGCCGAACACCTCGGCGTAGTTCTGGCGGCTCCAGTCCTGGGAGTCTTTGAGCTCCGGCCGGGCGCTCCGCTTCGCCTCCTTGATCCGCTTTTTACTCTTGTGGTTCATCCCGGTGACTCCCCCAACGTCCCTCCGCGGCTCCAGGTACCGATCTCCCCGCAGCTCTCACGCCACGCCCACTCCTCCCAGAAGCTTTTCCTATTGGCTCACAAGGAAGTAGAAAATCAGGCGTACGCCCGAGCGCGCCGTCCGCAGGAAGCGGCCATATTGAGGAGGGCAAAGGTGGCCGGCGCCGATAATACGCCCCTCGGTGAAAGCTGGGCATCCGGCGCTGCACTGACAGGAGCTGCTGAACTGCGCAACACTTTAATGTGGTTTAGTTCCAGAGGATACGTAGCCCTGCCATTATACACGGCACAGCAACGGCTCCATCACTTATGTAACGGCGCTAATGAGAGGTTTGGCTGCCCCTACCAACATGGCTCCCGGAAGCCGCCGCTGTCATACACGCCATCACGGTGCGACAGTATGGCGACCACGTGTAGCGCCCAGTGATGTCCGGGGATGAGACGAGGAGCAGGGCGCCTCGGACCGTGTTTCGGGAGTATGTGTACCTGCAGGAGGACGGAGGAGCGGGGCCACTGCCAGAGCTCAGGCTCCGCATCCCCGAGGTGCTTCTTCATATCTCGGCCCCATGGGACGCCCTGGCGTACGTGCGGGAATGCAGGCGGCGGGTTAACCCGTTGTGTTCCGGCCGCCGAGCCCTCCCTGAGCGGAGTATGGGGTCCAGGCTAGAACGTGTTATTGGGAGGAGAAGCGGACTGTATGTTCACACGGCTTATTTGGACGAGGTTTTCAGAGCGTTTCCTCGCCCAAAGCCTCGTCCGAAACGCCCCCAGTTCATTCCATTGATTCCTATGTAAAACCTCGTTGTAGTTCACACATGTTGAGGTTTTAACACGCTTCTCTGGAAAGATGTCTCATGTCAATTCTTGAAGCATGTTTTCGCCGTTTTATTTCAGTGCCAAAAACCGCATCAAAACTTCGCCTGAAACGCGCTTCTTCACTAGAGGTTTTGGATGAAGTTTTCACCTATACACATTAATAACCAGGTCAAAAACTGTGCTGAGAAACCAGGGCTGTGGAGTCGGCAAGCCAAAGCCCAGACTCTGCCTCCTCAATTTCCCAAACCTCCGACTCCTGACTCCCTCATACACGGCGCATGTTTAAGTGATAACTTTACTGTAGTAAATTGGTAACATCAGGCTGTTTATCACCT
Organism: Phyllomedusa bahiana; assembly: GCA_025379985.1. Taxonomy (NCBI): domain Eukaryota; kingdom Metazoa; phylum Chordata; class Amphibia; order Anura; family Hylidae; genus Phyllomedusa; species Phyllomedusa bahiana. The sequence continues at coordinate 15,256 of JAODAL010016981.1, forward strand.
TATGATACAATAATCAAGCTATTTAGGTAGAACAGACACTTACAAGCAAAAGGGTAACAATGGTTTGATCTTTTGAACACTTGTGGGTAGAGTTGAAGAAAAAGCTGTATTTGTATCCAAGTCCAGTCTGCACCAACATTGGGAATGTGTAGAAGAGACCTGGGGTCAGATTTTGGTCAATATGTGCTTTAATCTGATCCAGAGCCCAGACGGATTCAGGCAGTGCTGAAAACCTAAAGGTGGATTTCCCAATACTAACAAAATAATAAAAATTAACATTTTGATTTTTAGGAGCAAAACAACAATGCAGTTACAGGAAAGAATCTGCAGAACTAAGCAGATGCTAAATACTTGCAAGTCAAATTTATGTATAAGATAGGTAAGATGACTGTATATAAAATTACAGTAGCCTCATGTATAAAGCTGTAGTGGATGGTGAGAGATGGAGCCTGAAAGTCACAAGTTCAAAACATTGTTACCATTTTGCTTGTCAGTGTAAAATATATTTATTGGATATGACTTTAGAAAACAAAAAAATTGTAAATATACAAAACACTACAGAAACATTTGTGGAGTCTCTGAATTTTTTTCTGAGAAATAGTATTGCCTCCATCAGATCCTGCATACATGACCTCACATCTGATCTCATTTCCAGGCTAGAGAACGGCCTCTCTACACTAACTTGGGTTGGGGACAATGCGGTGACCACAGGGGCAACATCTATAACAATGGTCAGTATAAAGGAATTGCTTCAGCCACAGTCAGTATTGATGAATGGTTGATCTTCTACTTCTTTGAAAACAGGTGAAACATTTTGCTGAAATCTGTTTGCCCTGGGAGCAGAATCTTTTCCCCTGGGGCAGCGCTTTGCCTGCTCCATGTCATCAATTACACTCCTCATGTGATAAGGCTGAAGATATGGGAGCAGTAGCACTGGCCAGACCCAGTTCCTCTTGCTCTTTGCACTACATCGAACTAACTGGACCAACTTATTATATATTTTGGGAGTTGGAGTCGGTCCCTTTTATGACGACACCGACACCACAGCCCTGTGAGAAAAGCGCCTAGAAAACAATTCTTGATTCGGAAGACACGGCAGGAGCCCTATTTAAAACGATAGGGTGTGTTTCTGCTGCAGCCACAATGCATCCAAACGTGCACCTGTGTGTTGGATGCGTTTTGGATCCGATTGACGCAACGTTTCTGGATGCGATTTTCAGATCCAAAATAGGATCCCAAACCCCGTGTGAACATAACTGTCCTCCTCCCTGGGCTCAGTCCATTCAGTCAGGAGCCTGAGCGAACCTTAGGACGGCCGCTGCCTGGAGAACGCTGTGATCGATATCCCAGTGTGGTCGCAGGAGCAGAATACAAACGGTGCCTGATCCGTCAGCACTTGGACCATGTACGAATCCGCTCCAAGCACCTGAGAGGCTAAAGATCCATCGTTACAGAAGCGTTCAGCCTTTTTTTCTTCCACTTTGCTACATCAGCTCTATTATTTTTTTTTTTCCCCGCTACCTCCCGCCTCGGCCCTTTTTTTCCCCCGCTACCTCCTGCCGTGGCTCCTTTTTTTTTCTCTGCTGCTTCCTGCCGCGGCGCCTTTTTTTTTTTCTCTGCTACCTTCCGCCGCAGCCCCTTTTTTTTCTCCGGTACCTCCCGCCGTGGCCCCTTTATTTCCCACTACCTCCCGCCGTGGCCCCTTTATTTCCCGCTACCTCCCGCCACGGCTCCCTTTTTTTCCTGCTACCTCTCGCCGTGGCCCCTTTATTTCCTGCTACCTCTCGCCATGGCCCCTTTGTTTCCTGCTACCTCTCGCCGTGGCCCCTTTATTTCCTGCTACCTCCCGCCGTGGCCCCTTTTTTTTCCCCGCTACCTCCCATCACGGCCCCTTTATTTCCTGCTACCTCCTGCCGTGGCCCCTTTATTTCCTGCTACCTTCTGCCGTGGCCCCTTTTTTTCTCCCGCTTTTTGCCCCGGTATCCCTATGGATACCTCAGCTGTAACCCTGACCTGCCATCAGATAGCACATTCACGTTAGGTAGAGAAACTGTATTGCACCAATGCCCATGATTGCAGGGTGCCGATGGGTTGTCATGGCAGTCTGGGGTCTGCAGACGGTCCCGGGTCTGCCATCTTTGTACACTTATAGAATGTGAAGTATCGCAGTGTATTATACTGTATAAACATTTAAGATGTTACATGGTCAAGTCCCCAGAAGTCCCAGTGGCCAAATAAATGTATGTATAATATGAATATAATAAAAAGGTCAGAATTGCTATATTTTTTCATCTTTCTCACAAAACAAAAAAAAAAAAACTGAATAAATCATATGTGCCCCAAATTGTTGCCAATAAAAAAGGTCCAGCTCTCCGAATATGACCAGACAAAACCGTGTTCTTTTAAAATGTTTTTATGTCTATTGCTGTAATTTATACCAGACAGTGACCACCATCATAAGGAAGACCAAATTAATTGTCTAGATTGTAGTTTTTTTTACACCCCCCCTCTTCCCTTAAATAAAAAAAAAAATAAACATTTTCTAATGAGAATCTTGCTGGATCTGATATGGGGGCAAATACTTTTACATATTGTTGTATCTGGCCTCACTTGTTACTGGTTTATCAGACTGGTAGCAGATATGGAAGATCTAGCATTGACCATGTAGATCAGGGTTGTCAAACTCGGTGTAATCAGTTTGGCTCGTGAGTAACGGCCAGGCAGTGTACAGAGGAGAAGAGGAAGAAGCCAGGAGCTGTCATTACACTGCTCTCACTCAGCCCCTCAACTGATCTAATCTGATAAACTTAAAGGGGTTTTCTTACTACAAGGATTAGCTTTCAACATGAAGGGACAGTTAAATGGAGACTTTTTCTAAATGCATTGGTGAATAATTTTTACTTCAGTCATGAGCTAAGAGACATTTTATGAGCTCTGAGTGCACACAGGTTTCTATGGTTCCCTGACCATAACTCTATCTGATTAGACCAGGGAGTGACATCATCCCATGGACAGACTTAGATCCAGAGCAAACTAATTATCTCTAACAAGATTACAGATAAACCATTGTTTTCAGTCCTCACAGCACATGTACCTTGTGTTTACTGAAGAGTAGATCGTTGGTTCTTCCCCTTAGATAGCTCCGTATCAGTGGGTGGAACTGAAAAAGCTGTAGACAGAAGCGCAGATGAATTCTTTATATTACAAATTCCATATAACCCAATGTGGTCAGGTGCTCACCTTTTGCGGCTGTACAATTCCATGGTACAGCACGCATAAACGTTTGTTAGCACCTTCCGAGGTGTTTTTTTTGGAGTAGTAGCTGCTCCGGCACGATCCTGCCAAGGTCTCCACGAGGGACGCCAAGGACAATAGAAGATAATAGGATAGCTGAAGACCGGTTAGGGTTATCAGTTGAAGGAGTATCGTATTGCTGGAGCGCTAAGTGAAAGGACAAGAAACTAATACTATTCTTGTCTATATATTTATTAAAGTCATTACGCGTTTCGCTGAATTCTCTCCAGCTTCCTCAGAACAGTGTTTACTGAAGAGAACATCTCCTGCACTTGTCAGTGTAACAGCTCAGCTACCGTAGTTAGAGACCCTTCATATAGTAATCACTGGTATAGGAGTCGCCCATAGCCTGATTAGACAGTGAGTGTAAACTGCTTGTGACTCAGTGAAACAGCCTAGTGAGAGAACCCCTTTACATTTGTTTCCTTATGAAGAGGTTCATCGTTCTATTAGATGAGAAGATAAACTTCATCAATTGTAGACTTTTAATAAATACAAAGATTGGCCTGTGACTCTGTCCAAGTTTTATATTTTGGCCCTCTGTATTTGAGTTTGACACCCTGTGTAGAGTCTGGTGTAGGACTTGTACTAACATTCTCCTGTTGTCTTGGAGGTGCTGGATTCTGAGTATGGGATGTATGTTTGGCCGTGTGCACCGGTTCTTGCCCAATACATCTGGTTCCATCGAGCTTCGGTGACTGGAAAGAAAGTGCTGGAGGTCAGTCATGTCTTCAATAAGGATACATCCATTTACTAATAACCTGGTATGGTGGAAATCCATCACAAAAACTGTGGAATAATACATGCAGAATTTTAGTTGCTAGAACCTTTCCATTTTCTTTATGCTTGCTGACTGGGAACAACCCCCATCTGTTGCCGCACTCTGTGTTGGGTGTCCATATTGAAGGAGTTTTCTGTATCTCTTTATGGTTTTAATTGATCTAGTTCTCTCTTGCCGGGGCCATGTTTTTCGGTTAGCCCACATCTGCAAACCAATTCAGATTTTTTTTTAGACTTGTGCTCGTTTAGAAATGCAAATGAAAAGTGATTCCGTAATTTGAACTGGTAAACATAAGCCAGTAATTAAAATAATTTCCTTTTTGTTTGAAGACTGTTACATGAAGCTTCAATGTTCGGCTGTTAACCACTTTCTGACCTGGTCATTCGTTGACTACTGTCCCTGATTACACCAAGTTTTTTTCTTTCTTTAGTACATGCAGGTTTGACCTCTACAATGCTTTTTTCCGCAGACTATGAGGATGTGTATAGTCTATGAGAAGTCCAGAAGTGGTTACACACACATTGTAATATCAAACAACAGTCTTATCTGCTCACAGCATATCAGCTATGTCTGAACACACCCTTAAGCTGGCTGCAGGTGGAAAGATATTTACTGACCCTCGTTCTAGTATTTTATCTATTATTATTCACACACTTAGGGTATGTTCACACGGCATATTTGCGGGCCATAATTGCGTTTCAGTACGCCCAAATTCCGCCCAGCAAATACGGTAATTCATAGCGGTCATTGAGAGCTATGTTTACCTGCCGTTTTCTACAGCGTACAATATGCGCCGGGGAAAAGAACTGACATGTCGCTTCTTCCCAGTGCCGAAAGTGAAAGTCCATGGGAGCCATTTGTTAGCGCTGTAGAAGTACGAGTTTGCCATATGCATGTACAGTGAGAACCACAATATGCTATGTGAACAAACTTATTGTTAACAGGACACACTAAAAAATACAAACGAGAATAGTTTCATGTACAGAAAATCATTAGGCTCAGGTTGCATCGCTAGACACAAATTTGCCTCTTATTCTTATCCCAAAAAGGAGCCTCACACATTGAAAGTGTAGTCCAATCTTTAGGCCGTGTTCACACGGCTTATTCAAGCCGTAATTGCGAGCCGGATTGCGCTCGCAATTCCTGCTTGAATAAGGGGCGGGAGCGCTGCCCGCCGGCCCCATAGACTTGCATTATCCACGGCGCGCATTGCGCCTGGATAATGTGCAGGTGACTTTCTCCCCGCCCAGCGTGGGAGCGATGGAATCCACTGTTCTCTATGAGAACTGTGGATTACCGTAATGACTGCGACGGATTGGCGCCGTACTGCAGCGCAAATCCGGCGCGCAGTACAGCTCCAATCCGCGGCGAAATAAGCCGTGTGAACGGCCCCCTAGGGTGCGTTCAAGTGGGGGGGAGCGGCCTTTTTCCGCGATGAGCGGAGAAAAGCCCTCCCCCTTCACATTTACTTGCACATATTCCGTCCGAAAACCAGATGGAAGAGTGTATATGTAGAATGTTTTTGGGGCGGCCTACATACATACATACAAACGTGTATATATATTTGTTGGGAAAGATTCAGCAGAACTAGTAATTTATTAAAACTTCTGTTCATTCTGGTCTTAGTGTTCTCACTCAGTGATGCAGGGAAGGCTGTCGAGCACTGAGTAGCACCGCCCACTGGACTCCTAAACCCGAAATAAGCAGATCTATAAATATAAAAGTTATGCTGGAACCTTTCTAACAAAACTTATATGAATGTGCTCAGCTCGTCCAGCTGTATAACATGCTGCCTGCAGATTGGACTGCATTTTCAATGTGATTGGTACCTTTTAACCCCTTTATTTCCTAAAGAAGGTCTGCGATATGGAGCTGATTACCTGGGGCCCACTTGCTGGAGCTTAAACAATTAGCTGTAATGGATGAGAGAGGCTGCCGGTGTGACCACTATTCACTGTGGGGAACTGTAGCATTGCAATGTAATGGACAGTCATGTAATACATGAAAATCTTACATAGATTGTTCATGTAACTGCCTAAGTGGTTTGGTTTATATTTCTTTATATCTCAATAATAGCAGGCTTGATCATATATCGTAATATTGCAAAATATTTATTAAATAAATCCATATACTTCAGGACAAACATTTAAAAAGTTCATCTAGTTTTAGAAAAGTGAGTAGTGGTATACTTAAGTTTGAAGTCCGGTCCTTCAATTCATTATTGGACGGTAATTCACTCAGAGTAGCAGAGGAGATGTTGACATGAAGCGAGCTGCACACTCGAACGGCAACGTTTCGAAGGCACCGCCTTGGTCAAGATCCTTCCCTCACAAATGAATTTATTAACTTTTTAATGACACTATTGGACTTAGTCTTGACTAAGAATTTTTTCAGATTTGGACAGGAGTTTTTTCTGCAGCTGCAGGGGACCTCAATGGGGTCCCCTGTAGCTCTGGGATATGCTAATCTGTTTGTGTCCATGTTAGAGAAAACGCATATTTTTGCATCAATGTACAAACCACATATCGTCCATTGGAGACAGTATATGGATGACGTGTTCCTTATTTGGCGTGGAACAGAAGCTCAATTTGAAGAATTTTTGGAATACATTAATGGGTTACATCGACTGATTAAATTTACAGCTCAGGTGAAAAAAAATTATATTCAATATCTTGATGTCCAAGTCTCAAAAATTGGATCTAAGTTAGATACTTGTCTATATTCCAAAGCAATCGATCTCAACAATTTGTTGCATTGACAAAGTTTCCATAATCCCACAACGTTCAAAGGCATATTAAAAGGTGAATTAATACGGGCTAGGTGCATCTGCTCTAATGAGCAGATGTGGCTGAGCAGTAAAAATAAAATTTTAGAGAAATTTGGACAACGAGGCTATGGAAAAAAGGAGTTAGAAGAGGTAGCAGAGGTGGTTTCCTCAATGAAAAGAGAAGATTTATTCAAATCCAAACCAAAATCTAAACAAGATAGAATTATGTTCATTTCCACCTATGATCAACATTCTAATATGATAAAAAAAAAAACTATCTCCAAATATTGGAAAGTTTTGAATAATGATCTTGTATATGGAGCGTTGTTTAAAGAGCTTCCGTCATTTGTTTTCAAAAGAGGTCGGACGAAAATATAATGATAAAAAAATTGTAAAAACAGAAAGGAAAGGTATGTTTCCCTGTTTGGGATGTGTCAACTGTTCATCTATCATTAAAGGACCTGTGATTAATCATCCTCTGCATGGTGCAGAAATTAAGTTTAGAGACTTTTTTACATGTAACACCACACAAGTGGTTTATTTGATAAAATGTCCGTGCGGTTTTATCTATATAGGTCAAACTAAAAGAGCAGTCTGTACACGCATGAATGAACATAGATCCGCTATCCGATTTATATAAACAAAGAATAGGTAAAGAAAGCGATACCAGGTTTGGCGAAACTTCTCTCGCCCGACATTTCAATGCAGCCGGTCACGGAGTGAGTGATCTCCGATGGTGTGTATTGGAGCGAGTAGAGTGCAGAGAGACAAAGAGGGTTAAAACCCGACTCCTGCAACGTGAAGCCGATTGGATTAACAAAATGCAATCTCTAGCCCCTAAAGGTCTCAATGAGGCATATAGCTTAAAAGTGTTTCTTTGATATGTCAGCTTCGGTGTTTTGTGAATGTTTTTAATGTTTAGTGTTTTTAATATTACGATGTGGTATTTAAACAGAAGCATAGTCTCACTACTTGAGAAAGAAGGCGGAGCCTTCGAAACTTTGCCGTTCGAGTGTGCAGCTCGCTTCATGTCAACATCTCCTCTGCTACTCTGAGTGAATTACCGTCCGATAATGAATTGAAGGACCGGACTTCAAACTTAAGTTTACCACCACTCATTTTTCTAAAACTAGATGAACTTAAATGTTTGTCCTGAAGTATATGGATTTATTTAATAAATATTTTGCAATATTACGATATATGATCAAGCCTGCTATCATTGAGATATAAGGTGCATGAGAGCTGAGAAGGCAGCTCTATATAGCGGCTTGGAGTCTAGTGGTATACGGTGATAGAATCATTTATACTGAAAGTGATTGGTTTATATTTCACCACCTAATCTGGGGATGTCTTGCCATTGCAGGTTGGCGCAGGTGTGAGTCTCCCTGGCATAGTGGCTGCTAAGTGTGGCGCCAATGTCATACTATCGGATTCAGCAGCGTTGCCACAGTGTTTAGAAAACTGCTTCCGGAGCTGCAAACAGAATAGCCTTAGCGGAGTACCCATAATTGGGCTAACGTGGGGCGAGATATCACCAGATCTACTCACCCTTCCACCTATTGACATCATTTTGGGATCTGATGTTTTCTATGAGCCAAAAGGTAATGTAGTACTTAAAGAACCTCAGAGTTTATTGGAAATGCAAACAATGCCCTACATTCACTTTTATTTTCTATGGCAGATTTCGAAGATATCTTGGTGACCGTGCACTTCATGATGGAGAGAAACCCTAAAGCTGAATTCTGGACAACTTATCAAGTCAGGAGGTATAATTTTTACTGGTGAAAAGTAATTTGGAGCAGATGTGGAGATAAAAGGCATTGTCTGAGATTATTAAAAAATGCTCTGTTGGGTTTTTTTTTCCCCCCAGAAACAGCGCCACTCTTGCTGGAAGACTGTGTCTGGTACTGCATCTCAGACCCATTTATTTTATGAGGCTGAAGAGTAATACCAGGCACAGCCCTTGGGCAAGAGTTGTGCGGTTCTTCGAAAGAAAATGGGTCCTTTGTGTATTACCTCAGACAACCTGAAGGAATTGTAGAATGTGGACAATATTAGGGTATGTTCACATGGTGTTTCTTAGATGCATGTCTGGATCCCTGTTTCGGACCCAAACACGCATCTAACAATGTGCAGTGTGCTTCACCTTGCTTTCAATGTAAAACACGCATCGGCGTTCAGACGTCTGATTGCCAATACGTGTTTTACATTCGTCTTCCTGATGCGTCTTTCCGATCCGTTTAAAGAATTGTCATGTCAATTCTTGATCCGTTTGACGCAGCAGACGCCCTATTTAAAACTATAGGGTGCAATCCTGCTGCAGCCAAAACGCATCCAAACACACAGCACACTTTGGGTGTGTGTTGGATGCGTTTTACGCAGCGCTTTTGAATACGTTTTTTCGGAAAACATATCCAGAAACCGTATTAAAAAATGCCGTGTCATTTTTTTTTTTTATGACAATTAGGGGGCTTAGAAATTTAGTAGTAATTTTCACATTTTCAAGAAAATTTGCAATGTACATTTTTTTTAAGGCCCAGTTCTGACGTGGCTTTGATTGGCCTGTATGTTAAACACCCCCATAAATGACTCCATCTAATAAACTACACCCCTTAAAGTATTCAAAACAGCAATTAGAAAGTTTATTAACCCTTTAGGTGTTTCACAGGAATTAAAGCAAAGTGGAGGTAAATTTTCAGAATTTTCAGATTTTTAATTTTAATGCATTATTCTCAAGAATACGGTAAATGTGACCAGGGAAATGTAACTTAATATTGATTCCCCAGATTCTGCCGTTTTCAGAGAGATCCCACATGTGACCCCAGTGCGCTATTTGGCTCAACCACAAGCCTCAGAATAGAAGGAGCACGTACTGGGGTCTCATTTTGATTACAATTTTTTTTAGGCATCATTACAGGTTTGCAGATACCCTAAGGTGCTAAAACGTTATAAACTCCTCTAAAGAGACCCCACATTGGAAACTACACCCCTTAAGGAATATATCCGGGGGTGTAGTGAGTATTTCGACCCCACAGGTGTTTCACAAATTGTTTTTAGCATTAGGCTGTGAAAATGAAGAATTTTTTTTTTCTAACAATCTGCAATTTTAGCTGAAAATGTTTAAATTTTACATGGAATCCTGGGAAAAAAAAGCACCCCAAATTTTGTTATGCAATCTCTTCCAAGTCCGGCAATACCCTACATATGGGTGTAAACTGCTGTTTTGAGCACATGGCAGGCCGTACAAGGGAGCGAGTGCTATTTGGCTTTTGGAACGCAGATTTTGGTGGGTACCATGTCACATTTGTAAGGTGCCAAAAGTACCAGAACAGGTGAAACCTTCCATAAGTCACCCTACTTTGAATTCAACACCACTTAGGGATCTCATGTAGAGGTGTATTGTGCATATTGGGTGCACAGGTGTTACATAGTTTTTTTTAGCATTGGGCCATGGATGGGGGGGGGGGGGGGTGAACAGTTTCGCCATTGTTTTTTGGGTTTTAAATTTACAGCGTTTGGGATAAATGACGGGATAACTTTACTATGCGGTCGGTATAATTACAATATATAAATTTTATATCTTTTTTTTATGTTTTATTACTTTTACGCAATAGAAATATGTCTATAGAAAATTGCGTTTTTATGTTGTTCTATTCTGACAGCCGTAACTTTTTTATTTTTCTGTATACGGAGCTGTTGCGGAGACGTTTTTATTGGTACCATTATGGAGTGCATATGACACTTTGATCACTTTGAATTTTTGCGGGATGTGTTGATGTTTTTATTAGTATAATGTTTGGGGGGACAAGGCTTTTTGATCGGTTTTAAATCGGTTTTGTGGAAGAACAGGGTGAAGAAAATGCTGCAATCCTAATAGGTTTTTTATTTTTAACAGCGCTCACCATGCAGTATCCATGACAAGTTAGTTTTACTCTCTTGGTCGATACGATTACTACAATACCCAATTTATATAGTTTTTTTTTTTATGTTGAACGCTTTAAAAAAAAAGTGTTTTTATAGTGTAAAACAATATTTATGCATCACTATCTTCTAATAGCCATAACTTTTTATTTTTCCGTATACAGAGCTGTGTAAGGACTTTTTTTTTTCAATGAACTTACGTTTTAATTGGCACCACTTTGGTGTTTATATGAGTTTTTGACCGCTTTTTATTCCATTTTATGTACTGTGGGATGATTGTGGGGTTTTTTTGTTTTTTTTTTAACGGCGTACACCGTGCGGGTAAATTAATGTGACATATTTATAGGGCAGGTCGTTACGCACGTAATGATACCAGATATGTGTGCTTTATTTGTTTTTGATCTTTTTTGGGGCAATAGGCGTTTGTAAAGTGGAAAAGGGCGGTGTATGTGTTTTTATTTTATTTTTCCTGTCTGTTTCACTTTTTTCTTAGCTTTTTTTTTTTTTTTTTTTTTACACTTTTTTCACTTTTTCCCAGAGGGGAATTGTATGAGTGATCTTCATATCTCTCATACAATAGGAGATCAGCACACCGCTTATTGCTGTGTACTGTTCTCCATGGCGACTGTCAATCACCCTGCCCGGCAATGCCCACAATGCATTGCCGGGCATGGTGACGTCACAGACAGCCAGGGAAGTGTTTATTACACTCCCGGGCTGTCCGGCGGAAGACAGCAGCCGCACGTCGCCGAGAGCAGACAGCAGAAGCTCACTCCTCCTGCCTGTGACTTAGTTGCGACTATCTTTATAGATCACCGCAGCTAAAGGGTTACTAACCCGTGGCCGGAGCTCACTCTGGCCGTGGGTGAGGCAGCATGAGGCCAGCGGTAATGTACCACTGGTCCCATGTTGTGATTGTGCGGGGCTCGTTTGTAATCCCGCACGATCTCCAGGACATACCCATACGTCCATTTGCGGGAATGCACCTTCCGCTAGGACGTATGGGTATGTCCAGTGTCAGGGAAGGGGTTATACTCTATGTAATGTTTTTCCGTCGGAATTTTAGCAGTTCCAAAATACTAAAACAGCCGAAAATCCGATGGAAAATCTCTGCTGTGTAGACATAGCCTTATTGGTCTATACAAAAACTGAGCAAAGGAAATCAGAATTGTACCCGCAGCTCTAGATTACATTACTGTCTGTAACTTTGAATTGATGCGAGACGAGAGAAGGATTCTCGAGTGCAGAGACATGATTCAATTGTGAGCAGGTTGTACTTTTTGTACTTCTTGTGTACATTGAGAGTCTCCAGGAGAAAAGCAAATCAGATGTCACTGCAGTGCTATTTAAAATAAATCAATACTGGTGTCCTTCTAGTGTACTTAAAGGGGTGGTCAACCCAAGACAGCCACCGTTCATGAGCTATCTCCACCCAAAGGCCCACAGCAGTTATCAATGGAAGTTGGCCACCGACATTTCCACATTTAACCCCTTCCTGATAGCCGGTCATAATAAGGCCTCGTTCACACTACTTATTCTGGGACGGATTGGAGCCGTACTGCGCGTCGTATTTGCGCTTCAGTACGGCTCCAATCCGTCCCAGTAACTACGGTAATCCACTGCTCTCATAGAGAACTATGGATTTCGTCGCTCCTCCCCGCTCGGCGAATCCGCCGCGGGGGGAGAAAGTAACATGCACATTATTTACGCCGCGTACGCGCCGTAAATAATGCATTGTCTATGGGGCTGGCGGGCAGCTCCCCCGCCGCGCCCCCGCCCCTTATTCAAGCGGGATCGGTCCCGCAATTACGGCTTGAATAAGCCGTGTGAACCGGGCCTTATACACTTAAAACATTATACCGTATTTTTCAGACTATAAGATGCATTTTTTTTCTCCCCAAGTTGGGGACAAAATAGAGGTGCATCTTAGGCTAAGTTCACACGGCATAATTGCGGGGCATAAGTACGCCCCGCAATTACGCCGGGACGTCGGGAGTGTACTCCCGCGGGGTGGGGGATGGGGGCAGGCAGCCCACCGGCCCCATAGATTTCATTACTAGCGCTGTGTATTCGCTGCTAGTAATTGACATGTCACTTATCTCCCCCCGCGGCGTATTGCACGAGCGGGGAGAGGAGACATAATCCATAGTTCTCTATGAGAACTGTGGATTACAGTAATGACTCGTATTTGAGCGCAGTACGCCGCGAAATGCGCCCCAGTTTAACCCGTGTGAACATAGCCTTATAGTCCCAATGTACTATTTCAGGCCGGCAGGAAGCTGATGAGGAGTGATGCTGCAGGAAGCCGGTGGTGTGATTTAACCCCTTCCCGACATTAGACGTACCCATACATCCTAGCAGGATCGCGCCGGATTGCAAACGAGCCCCCCCCCCCCGCCAGGGCTGGGACAAGGTTTTCTGGTGCCCTAGACAAATATGGCATGTAGCGCTCCCACCCCTCACCTCCAAATGTAAAATTCAGCCCACTCCATACCTTTTTGCGCCCCCTTCCTGCCTGGGATGAAGTGGAGCCCTAGGTGGTCGCCTACCTTCGCCTTCCTGTCGTCCCGGCCCTGCCCCCCGCACGATGGCGTCATGGGACCAGCAGTATATTACTGCTGACCTCATGCCGCATTGCCCACGGCTGAAGCTAAGGGCAATTAGAGCCGACGATCTATTAAAGGGGTTGTCTCACTACATTGATTCATCTTGCCTCAGTCCTGTTTTCTTGGTTTCACTTTGAATTCAGGGGCGTGTTTGCTGGCTTCCACTAGGCTGCAGTAGAAGCCAGGTCTGTAGCTATAGCAACCAGTGCTGGCAGCCTATCAGGAGAGATCAAACAGGTCTGTAGCTATAGCCACCTAAGGGGCTGATGCGGCCCATACAAGAGGGGATATCTTAGAATAGGTAGGACACTGTTAATGGACACATATTGCAAAGTGATTTGTTTTTGCAAGATCTTTAACATAAAAAGCAATCCTTGTAGTGAGACAACCCCTTTAAGATCATCGGAGCTAAGTCGCAGGTAGAAGAAGGGAGCTTTCTTCTGCCTGCTCTTGGCGAGCAACGGCACCCAAAATGCACAATACACCCCTAGATGAGATCCATGAGGGGTGTTGAATCCAAAATGGGGTGACTTATAGAAAGTTTGACCTGTTCTGATACTTTGGGGCAATTGAACCACCAAAATCTGCGTTCCAAAAGCCAAATAGCGCTCCCTCCCTTGTACGCCCTGCCATGCACCCAAACAGCAGTTTACACCCAGATATAGGGTATTGCTGAACTTGGAAGAAATTGCATCTCAAAATTTGGGGCAGAATCTGGGGAATCAATGTTAAGTTGCATTTCCCTGGTCAGATCAACCGTGTTCTTGAGAATAATGGATAAATAATTTCACCTCCACTTTGCTTTAATTCCTGTGGAACACCTAATGGGTTAATAAACTTCCTAAATGCTGTTTTGCATACTTTAAGGGGTGTAGTTTCTTAGATGAAGTCATTTTATGGGGGTATCTAACATACAGGCCAATCAAAGCCACGTCAGAACTGGATTGGTCCCTAAAAATATGTATATCGCATATTTTCTTGAAAATGTGAAAATTACTACTAAATTTCTAAGCCCCCTAATGTCTAAAAAAAAAAAAAAAATCTACAGTAGACTTATGGTAGAAGCTAATTATAACCTATTTTGAATGAAATAACTATCTGTCTTACATGCAGAAATTTTTGAAGTTTGAACATTTTCAAATTTTTCACGATACTTTGATATTTTTCACAAATAAACAAGGACTTTTTGGACTAAAATTTCTTACTCACTTAAAGCACAATGTGTCACGAGAAAACAATCTCTGAATCACATGAATAGGTAAAAGTGTCAAAAAGTTATTCTCACATAAAGTGACACATGTCAGATTTAAAAATGGGGCTGTGTCAGGAAGCTCAAAACTGGCTGTGGTGGTAAGGGGTTACATTTTTTTCCCTATTTTCCTCCTCTAAAACCTAGGTGTGTCTTAGGGTATGTATGCACGGCGTATTGTGGCGTGTATGCGCCGCAATACACCGGGTGTTTTAGAAGTACGCGCTGGCCAAAGTGTGGAGAGGGGGGAGCAGCCCCATTCAGCTCCATTATCCGGAGCCGGCTCTGTTTCCTGCTGTTACCGGCAGATGTCAGCTGCAAATAGCAACCGGCACCTGCCTTCTATGTAGCAGGATTACTAAGAATTCCTGCTACATAGAACTTACCTGAACTAGTATGTATTCAGTGTCGGACTGGTCCGCCACAGCGGGGCCCGCAGCAGCCCATAGCACTGAGGGCCGCCGCGGCCCCATAATACCGAGCTGGACAGCGGTGCGATGTAGTTACCTCATTGCGCCGCTGCCTCTCCTCGGACGCACAGCCGTCGCTCTGTTGTGCGGCCGAGGAGCTGCCGAAGTAGCGTCCTGGCGCTGGTGGCATGGGGACGTCACGCCGCCAGTGTCGGGCTGAAGAGGAGGACACTCGGCCGGGAAAGAGGTAAGATAAGTATAAGTGTTGTTATTTTTATTGGCGGTTACCTGCCTGAGGGGGCCTATCTATATACCTGCCTCACTGAGGGGGCCTATCTATATACCTGCCTGCCTGTGGGGACCTATATCTATCAATATACTTGCCTTACTGAGGGGACCTATATCTATATACCTGCCTGTGGGGACCTATATCTGTATACCTGCCTGAGGGAACATATATCTATATACTTGCCTGAGGGGACCTATATCTGTATACCTGCCTGCCTGAGGAGACATATCTATATCTAGCGTTTTTGAATTATGCCGTCTGATCACAGGATATTTTATCCAATAGCCTTTACTGCACATATATTTAAGCAATAACACACGTAGTGCACTTTTGCAACACTTTAAAAAGTCTTAGTAACATATATATCAAAAAACCTGCAATCCGGGGTAGAATCCCACAGTCCAAGCTTAATCACACGGACGCCGACATCTCGTGCTCTCAGTATTCCTCAGAGCTGACCTGCCTAGAGCTGGCTGCCGAGTCCCTTCGTGCCTCTGACGCGATCACCCAACGTTTCGGGGGACACGCCCCCTTTCTCAAGTGGTATTATTCAGTCAGTATGTGGTCGTGATGTTGTCGTATTATTCAGTCATGTGGTGGTGATATGGTCATGGTGTGGAGGTATTATTCAGTTAATATGTGGTGGAGATATGTGGTGGTATTATTCAGTCACTATGTGGTGGAGATATGTGGTGGTATTATTCAGTCACTATGTGGTGGAGATATGTGGTGGTATTATTCAGTCACTATGTGGTGGAGATATGTGGTGGTATTATTCAGTAACTATATGGTGGTGATATGTGGTCACGGTGTGGTGGTATTTGGTCTTAATTATTGGTCATTTTAGCCTTGGAATTCTGGTTTTGTGTACAAGTGTATGACCATTATTTAGTGGTTTTATACTCCGTACTTTGGGTTATAGCTTTTGATATATTTTTATTTATATGAAATGAATCATTTGGCGTTCGGGCGCGACATATATCTTTAGACGTTTTATGTTCACCACCAGTGTCCTGCTGCAATTAGGTGAGAGAGACTCAGAAGCCCCAGCGCTCCATCTTGATTACAGATTAGTGTGATGATGTTATCACATCGGTCTTTATAAGCTGAAGCGAGACCGGGTGGGACACTGTACAAGCGGGGACAGCAAGGCAAAGTGGGCCCCTAAAATCAACTCCTCTGGTGGGCCCTAGGCACCCCAGTCCTACAATTGATGTATTGGTATGTCCTGTGTCGGTAAGGGGTTAAAGAAAACCTGTAGTCGTTCCTGACTTGTCTGTTGTAATAAATCCTCGTGTTCCTTGTGAAATAACAATCCTGGAGCATCTTCTCTTATATCTCTATGTTGTGCTGTTCCTCTGTTATTCCTCCTAGCAATGTATTACTGAATCTGTCAGATGGGTGTTACCATTCCAGTTTTCAAATGGGTGTGTCCCTGCACACAATGACTGTCAGCACTGATTGGATACTGTCAAACCGTGAAGGGACACACCTCTAATTGGTAACGCCCATCTGACTGATTCAGTAATGCATTTCTCGGAGGAATAACAGAGGAACAGCACAACACATAAGAGAAGATGCTTCAGAACTGTTATTACACAGGGAACACAAGGATTAATTAAAACAGACATGGCAGCAAATCCTCTTCAAGTCATTGGCTTACCATGTAATGTGATCTGCAGAACCTTCAGGGTGGGAATCCATCTTTGCCTTCTCCTCTCTCTCCACTCTGGCTAATGATGGGACATCGCTTTTGTCCTACCCTTTATAAGACAAATGGACAGAGGCTGCCCAAGTGAACAACTACATTAACATAAGAAGGACCTGGCATCAAAAAGTGTCTTTATTAAAAAAAAAAAAAAAGTCAGTAGCCCTCTCCAAAGATAATTTTCTGACTTTAAAAAAAAAAAAAAAAAAAAAATGCACTCCTAGTATGTAATTGACCCGATTTCCCCCAGGAACTCGGTCTAGACTTCCTGGTAAGGACATATCGTCATGTTTATCACCTTCCCATCACACCATGCTTGCAGTACACAGTGTAGGACATGAGATCTCATGTCCGCAGCATTTATACATCAGATAAATACATGAATATAGTCATCAATAAGTGCTGTATAAATACTACAGACAGCTCCTTGAAATGCTGCGATTACTAGTCACATCTCCTATCCTAACACTGGGTGCTGCAATGGGGGGTTTATGGAAGGCACTGGCCATGATGGGATCTCCTGCCCAAAAAGTTTGGACCCAACTCGTTTGTGAAGTCGTTATGTACATACTGGATATGCAACTTGTATATACAACGGGTGAAATAAGTATTGAACATGTTACCAATTTCAAAAGGTGCTATTGACATAAAGTTCTCATTAGATGTCATTAACAACCCATCCAATCCATCCAGGTAAATACATCAAACCATAGATGTCCATAAATGAAGTTATGTGAAATAATGAGAAATGACACAAGGAAAGAGTATTGAACAAATGAAGAAAGAGAGGTGCAAAAAGTCATGGAAAGTCATGACACCAGCTGCAATCTATCAGTAATTATCAATCCTGCAATGTTTGTCTGTAGGGAGAGAGCAATAGAGTTAGGTTATGTTCACACGGCTTATTTTGAGACGTATCTCGGCCCGTATTTCGCGCCGTACTGCGTAAAATACGGGGCGAGATACGTCCCAGTCATTACGGTAGTCCACAATTCTCATAGAACTATGGATTACGTCTCCTCTCCCTGCTCGCACAATACGGTGAGCGGGGAGAGAAATGACATGTCAATTATTCATGGCGTGAATAAAGAATGTCTATGGGGCTGGTGGGCTGCCGCGCTCCCTCCCCCGAGCACACGGCGTAAATGCGGGGCGAAATACGTCCCGCAATTATGCCGTGTGAACATAGCCTTCAGCTTAGGGGCAGAAATAAGCTTCACATCGGACAGCAGCTTCTCCTCGTACCCGCCATGACTTCACTGGGTGTTTTACCCGGGAACACTGCAGTATTTCGGATAAAACACACATGGTTAGGACCGGGTAACCTGCAGGCAGCATCAAGTAGCCGACAGGTTGCCTTTAAAGTTTGTTCAACAACATTTAGACAAGCCTGTGAAATACTGTGAGAATGAAGTCTGGTCAAACGTGACCAAAATCGAACTCTTTAGATGCCATAATAAACACCATGTTTGGAGACCAAAAGGCGCTGTATATTACCCTAAAAACACCATAACTACAGTGACATTTGGAGGTGGGAACATCATGGTGTGGGACTTCAGCATACGGCACTGGCAAACTTCATATAATTGAAGAAAGGATGAATGGGCAAATGTATCGAGACATTCTTGATACAAATCTGCTGCCATCTACCAGGATGATGAAGATGAAACGAGGGTGGACAATAAGACAATGATCCCAAACACACGGCCAAGGAAACTCTCAATTGGCTCCAGAGAAAGAAAATAAATCTGCTAGAATTGCCTGAATCCAATAGAAAATCTATGGCAGGAACTAAAGCTCAGAGTTCATAGATGGAGCCCACAGAAGCTCCAGGATGTGAAGAGTGTTTGTGTGGAAGAATACGCCAAAATCCCACCTGAGCAATGCATGTGACTAGTTTCTCCATACAGGAGGCGTCTTGTCATCACCAATAAACGCTTTTGTATAAAGTATTAAATACATTTCAGGAAGCGTGTTCAATACTTTTTCCTTGTGTCATTTCTCATTATTAGACATAGTTTAGGGACATCTATGGTTTGATTTCTTTTCCCTTGTGGATTGGATGGATTGTTGCTGAAATCTGGTGAGATTATTTATATGTATAAAAAAATAAATATATTTACTTATATTAAATTGGTGACATGTTCAATACTTATTTCACCCGGTGTATATACAGTTGTGCTCAAAAGTTTACATACCCCGAGAATACGAATGATTACAAAAACTTTTTCCCCACTCATGGTTAGTGTTTGGGTGAAGCCAATTATTGTGAGACTACTGTGTTTTCTCTTTTTAAATCATAATGACAGCCAAAAACATCCAAAAGACCCTGATAAAAAGATCACAAACCCCAGTTCTTAATACCGTGTAATGCCCCCTCTAATATCAATGACAACTTAAAGTCTTTTGTGGTAGTTGTGGATGAGGCTCTGCCCATTCTTCTTGGTAAAAAGCCTCCAGTTCCTGTAAATTCCTGGGTTGTCTTGCATGAACTGCGCTTTGCTTGAGATCTCCCCAGAGTGGCTCAATGATGTTGAGGTCAGGAGATTGAGATGGCCTCTCCAGAACCTTCACTTTGTTCTGCTGTAGCCAATGACAGGTCGACCTGGTCTTGTGTTTTGGATCGTTGTCATGTTGGAACGTCCAAGCACGTCCCATGCGCAGCTTCCGGGCTGATGAGTGCAATATTTGCCTCCAGTATTTGCTGATAACTTGCTGCATTCATCTTTCCTTCAACTTTGACCAAGTTTCCTGTGCCTTTGTAGCTCACACATCCCCAAAACATCAGCGCTCCACCTCCATGCTTTACAGTAGGAATGGTGTTCCTTTCATCACAGGCCTTGTTGACACCTCTCCAAATGTATGGTTTATGGTTGTGGCCAAAAAGTTTGATTTTGGTCTCATCACTCCAAATGACCTTGCTCCAGAAGTTTTGAGGCTTGTCTCTGTGCTGTTTGGTGTATTTTAGTGCCTCCTTATTGTGCATCTTGAAACAGCCACACTGCTTGTTTTCACAGAGTCCTGTATTTCAGCTGATGTTATCTGTGGGGTTTTCTTTGCATCCCGAACAATTTTCCTGGCAGTTGTGGCATGGTTTGGTTTTTACAGAGCCCTTGATTTTTCATTTGTTAATCACAGTTTGAAGACCGCTGACTGATATCAATTCCTTGGATATCTTTTTGAATCCCTTTCCTGTTTTATAGAGTTCATACTACTACCTTTTCCTGTAGATCGCTTGACAATTCTTTTGCTTTCCCCATGACTCACAATCCAGAAACGTCAGTAAGATGCAAGAGTCTGTTTGGATCCCAGAAACTCACTCCGCTTTTATGCACACACACCGATTACTAGCAAACTGGTCACAGGTGAGGATGTTCCGTTAGTGGCCATTCAAACCCATTTGTGTCAACTTCTGTGCATGTTATCATGTTATCAGGCCAAAATCACCAGGGTATGTAAACTTTTGATCAGTGTCATTTGGATGTTTTTAGTTGTCTTATGATTTAAAAAGAGAAAACACAGTAGTTTGACAATAAATGGATTTACCCAACCACTAACCATGAGTGGGAAAAAAGTTTTTGTTATCATTCATATTCTCTGAAAAAAGGTTAAGAAAGCAAAAATTCTGCCAGGGTCTGTAAACTTTTGAGCACAACTGTATATATATTTTTTTAAGCTATGTTCACACGGCTTACTTTGGGATGTATTTCAGCCCGTAATTTGTGCCGTGCTGCACAAATTACGGGCTGTAATACATCCCCAGTCATTACGGTAATCCACAGTTCTCATAGAGAACTATGGATTAAGTCTCCTCTCCCTGCTCACACAATATGGCGAGCGGGGAGAGAAGTGACATGTAATTTCTTCACGGGCCATTGATATTGTCTATCCCCCCCAACAGCGTAATTGCGGGGTGAAATATTTCCTGCAATTACTGCCGTGTGAACATAGCCTTAGAATGGTGATCTTTTGTTGAAACAAATAAATCTGGTAATCCAAGTGATAGCTATTTTAAACCTCTGGGGGGGGGAGAGAGACTTCTCTTTTATAACCCCATGAGGCTGGCCTTTCACAGTAGGGAAGCAGTATGTATTTTTCTTTATTATTAGCCAAGAGCCCTACCTTTTTTGATAAAAGAGGCAGTCACATCATCATATCTTTGTTTTCCCTCAGTGCAAACTGGTCAATCGAGGCTCTGCTCCACAAATGGGATCTCAGGTGTTTGAACGTGCCACTGAAGACGTTTAATGCTGACAGAGAATGCCTGGCAGGATCAAACCTCCCCGGAAGGCACAGTATCCAGATGATGATCATCACACTGAAGAGGGATCGCTGATCAGCCACTGCTGTCCTCGATGTAAGGACGGGTACCATGAAGAAATACCTCCAAATGTGCCCTCCACCAAGTAATGTCGCACAGAGAGGTTCTTCAGCCAAGAACGTTGGGCTGTTGGAGTCGTGTGTGCAGAAAGACTTGGGACTTTGCAGATGGCAGTAATACTTTTAATGCAGGCTACCAAACTTACCTTTGTGCTAGACAATACATGAATAACTGTATTCTCTGTATTTACAACTAAATTTGAACTGCACCTACAACATGTGGATGCCATCACCTGCATCCAAACATGCTTTCCATGTAGGGAAATGCTTACTGCAGCTATTAGCTTGCAGTTCTGCAAGTGTTCTTGGCTGTACACTTGCCCCTTCAGGTAAGCCTGGAGACAGAAATTAGGTGGTTTTGCAGATCTGGGGTTCCAGTATGTATGTTGAATGTGTAGCTTATATACATGCACATTTGGGGTGACACTAGAAGTCTGATCTTTACTTTCTGCTGTTATTTTTGGACATCCAACAATTTGTGTGCCAGGTCCAGAATGCAGCATTGATGGTGGCCATCATTCTCTCCTTGAGTTCTTTGGACAGACATCTTTGTGACCTCACTTTTCCAAGAGGTGTGGACAGTGAATGCATCCTCCCTCCCCCCCCCCAAATGGTGTCTGTACATATTTATGGTTCCTGCATGTAATCTGCAGCAGCAATTCCTACAGTCTAGGTACAGAAGACTGAGCCAAATGACTCCAGTTGCACCACCTGCTGCCTTCCTTAGGAGAAAACTGGCACCACAGCTTTTTCTGGCTCCTACAAAACATCCAAGTACATAATTTTAGAAGATCGGTGTAGTTCAGATTAGTTGTAATCTGCTGAATCGTTCGAAATGCTGTTTGCATTTTTGTCTGGCACTAAAGTGAAGATTGGGTGTGTGCACTGCAGATCCTTTTTCTACTCAGACATTTGTAACAGCCATCTGAATGTATTGACCTGTAGCTATAGTAATGTATTACTGTGATTTCCACTTTATTATTTTAGAGTGGTTTTCCTTTAAAGGACCATTTGTATTATTCATTCCAAGGAGCCAATTAAACTACATTGCAATTTATACATGCAGAGCATAATGTATGGTCAGAATGGGCACTTGTTGATTGGTACTGTGTAAAGTCTGCTAAGCATGTGGAGGTGCAGCATCCTATCCAGAGGGCTGCAAATCTTCAACAGCAGTACAGGATGGGGACTTTTAACCAGAGTAGCTCATCCACATTGAATTGTCAGTACAAACATGCCATAATGTGAGCGGTTGTGCAACTACTTTTAGAGACTAACTCTTTATGGCTATGTTCACACGGCTTATTTTGGGACGGATTTAGTTCCGTATTTCACGTCGTACTGCGTGAAATACGGCTGAAATCCATCCCAGCCATTATGGTAATCCACAGTTCTCAGAGAACTATGGATTCCATCTCCTCTCCCCGCTCACAAAACACAGCGAGCTGGGAGAAAGTGACATGTCAATTATCGCAGCAGAATACACACCATGGATAATTAATGTCTATGGGGCCGGCGCCCCCTGCCCTGGAGCACACACCGTAATTGCGGGCGAAATCAGTCCCGCAATTACGGCATGAATAAGCCATAAGTAAAAGCTGCTATTTTAAAATGCAATACCAAATATCTTCCAAAATAAACCACCCTCACTATTGCTTGTGATGTCAGTATGGTCATTTATTTCATCCAGGAGCATTGTCTATGACATTGGCCACACATTGTAGATTTTTGCACACTGAATACCAAGAAAAAATAGCTGCTCGAGAGGCAAACGTACTTAAGTCTGGGTTGCGTCTCCAAAATCACTTTGCGACACCTCCAGGAATATCAATCCTATAACTTTTGAATTCTCTACCAACAGGTAAAACTCCTATACTGTGCAACCATATAAAAATGGGTCCCAAACATCGTAATACAGAAGGATGCTTCTACATTGCCCAGGACCTCTAACATGGCCATTTTAGTGAAGTATTTTAAAACAATTCTGGAGCATCTTCTCATAACTTGTACTGTTCCTGTAATTTCTTCTAGAGATTTATCAAGTCAGATGGTGTCATTGGCCCAATTTTCAAAGGGGTATGTTCCTGCCAGCACAGATTGGACAATGGCAGACTGCATGGATACACCCATTTGACAGATTAGTAATACATTTGTAGAAGGAACAAGTGAACTATGAAAAGATGCCCAGGTTGTTGCAAATGTGTACTATGTCAAGCATATAGAATGGGAAAAAATTTAATACTTATCCAAATCAAGTACTGAGCAATCGCTGTTACATATTGCAGCACATTATGCAAACCGGTGGCCTGTCAAGCCTTGGGACTGCTGGTGCCATGCAGACCACAGCTAACCACTTCAAGGGAGGATGTGATCCACTTGTTTAAGTTCCCCACTTTAAGGACTATACAGTCAGTCCCCGGGTTACATACGGGTTAGGGACTGTAGGTTCATTCTCAAGTTGAATTTGTATGCAACTTGGAACTCATTTAGTACATGTATGGTGTGGAATGCTGGCACTTGTAGTTCCACAACCACAAATTACAGTAATTCACACCACACATGCAGTGCCAGGGTCAGTATTATATAAGTAATGTACAAACAAAACTGACCCACAGAACTGACACTGTCTGCATTATAAATATATAATACTGACCCAGAGCTGATTAATATTACATAACTGCAGACTGTCACCTCTGTCAGTGTTTTATATGTATATTACTTATATGATACCGAGCCATAGAGCTGACAGTCTGCAGTTCTATAACTTTGATCAACTCTGGGGGTCATTATATAATTATAGTGCAGACTGATTGTTAGCTCTGTGGGTCAGTGTTATGTGTATTACTTCTATAATACCGACCTGCCTGCAGTGCTGCCTAATATTATGGAACTGCAGGCTCATGGTCAGCCCTGTTGGTCAGTATTGTATATTACATTTGATACTGACCCACAGAGCTGACAATCAGTCTGCAGTTATATACACTGTACCTTATCTTTTGTTTGACAATATTACAGAACACTATACAGAGCTGTCAGCCTGCCTGTAACAACCGATGCTGCTGCCCCTGTGCTGAGTGAGATTCAGGATGAGAGAAGCACATTTGATCTGGTAAGGGTCATTTACTGCAGCCTTGCCCCTCCTTCTTCCATTACGAAGGAACGATATAAGTCGGGGACTGCCTGCATTATGAAAAGCCCTTGTGAGCACCAGTGACACCTTTGACTAATACAGCCCATAAATTCTCAGGACACCAGTTAGAAACCGATCAAGTCCATGATCCAGTTGACTGATGCACACGTATTCATGTTCTGAGATAAGGAGCAGATTTTATTGCCACACACAGTACATGTTACATTAAACAATAAGACTTGCTGGACTTTTATAAAGAAATGTTTATTAACTACATAAACAGTGGTTATGGTACAGAATGTTAATACATACAAAAGGAATGACATTTGCATGACATCAGATTGACCATGGTCTGTAAAATAAGGTGTATTTATCATCAGCTAGATGTGCTCACTGTATGCTCCGTTATTTATATGCAAGGCCCGGGTGACTGGAAGTGCAGTTGTCAGGCATTTTAATAAACTGGACAGCCATTTGTTTCTGCACGACAAGGCATCTTTACACAGGAGCAATCGGGAGAAAACAGGAAACAGCCAAGCACTCTGCACTGCAACACGCCACCTTACCAGCTAACCAGCATTACTCAACTGCTACACAACTGCGCCTAGTGCACAAAAATACACAAGAGAAAAGATTAGAGTTGTGGTCAAATAAAAATACTCCCTTGTTACATTAACATTTTATACAAAATACATTTGCATTCTGGTACCTACACAAAATTAATTAACGTTCATTCAATGAAGCTTCTTGTGTCCAAGCAGAGGCATTGACAATTACATTGATCGACCGCCTGACAGCCCCCACCAGGGCACTTTATTCAAAAGCAACATTTTACCTCAAACATCCAAGCCAACAATGAAATCTTGTCGTTCACTAAATTACAAGAAATTGGAATAGCAACAAAATGGCACATAAAATAGAGTCTGCCACACGAGGCGCAACTTAAACAAGTAGAAATATAGAAAGGAAAAAAAAAACCAAAGCATACAGATAACCACCTTTTCGGAAGGCTGTTTGCTTGCTCCATGTACAATTCCAGGGGCTGTACATTTACTGTACAGTTATCATCCCAGATACGTCCGGCCGGGTGATTCCTTTACATCGACTCTGGAGGTTGTGAGAAGAAACACTGGTATGAGAATCACAAGAGGAGAACAGGTCTAATGCAGCACACGCATGGAGAATGTGAGACACTGACACTAATCTGGAGCGGGATGTTTAATCTGAAGGTGTCCAGACACCTTCAATAGCATTCAGCTGAGCCATCACTCAGCTGGCAGCCATTCCTCCCCATACACATGCATACTCTGTTTGGCCGAGGGTGCATGTGTTCTCATAGGGGAGGGGGAACGGATACCTCTGGCACCAGATTACCGCCAAGAAAAATCAAGAGGACTGGGCACAAATTCAACATACCCAATCCTCTGTCAATATTACGTGTAGAGTTGCAGCCCATACAAGTCAGTGATTGGGTGGCGATTATCGTGCACATGGTCCAGTCACCTACCATTCACAGGCTATCGCCGCGATTTGCAAGACGCTCAATTCGTGGCAATCATCAGAACAAGCCGCACTAGATTCAATAGATATGGCTCGTGCACACTATCCCGTGCGGTGCCGCGCGGATTGGCAATCGACGGAATCAATGTGCAGTCATTATTACGACGGTCACCACCACAATGATAAGGTGAATCCTCGGAAATAGTTACAAACGTACACTTAGTGACAGTATTTGCAAGATTTCAAGATCAGAGTTTAGAGCAATCGAGTAAATAGTTCTGAATAAGCGTGTGACTGCTTAATGTTGGATGGAACGAATACTATCTACTGTATGTAGGTTTGGGATTTGGTAACACTTGTCAGTAAACATGAATCACAGCTGAAAGATCAAGGAGTTAAAGCTTAAAGACGCACTATCCTTGAGAGGCAGCCCTATATGCTCCTTATCCAGGGAAGTCAGGGTCCTGCTGCCAGGAGGTGTGTGAAGAGTTTACCTGAAGTGAAATAGTGCAGTCTAAACAAGCACGCTAGGCCAAAATGCCCCTGTACCCTCATGGGCCTAAAGCCTTCCTCTGTATAATGTGACAGATTCCAGGATAGTGCATCTTTAACAACAGACACAAACCTGCTCCAATACACGCCCACAGAAACTGGTCTCTGGAGGATCAGGAAAAACCACTTAATATCTGCAATACAGCTCACTACTCCTTAAGCAACTGGAGCCCGCAGCTTTGAGGGGAAAATGCAGATATTGGTTTAAACAGTCATATGGATACCCCAAAATATACAGACATTAGAAAACCAGACATCCCCAGCAACCTACAGCGACACCTGGTACCCATACAAACCTTGTCCGAGCAAGCTAACTAGATGGTATAACAAAGCCCACCCCGACGCCAGCACATGCTTCAGGCACACGTTACCTCAGATCTAGGAAGAGCCTGCTTCTTCTGGAGATTTAGGGGGAGGAGTTGGTGATCTTGATCTGGATTTCGAGTTCTTTGGTGGGGGTGAATTCTTAGACCTAGAACGGGACCTGGAGCGAGAGCGGGATCTCGACACAGAGGAAGACTTGGACTTTGATCTCCGGGCAGAGCGAGACTTTGAACTGGAGCGGGAACGAGATCTGGTGCGGGATCGTGATTTGGATCGGCTGTAACGGGATCGGCTACGAGACCTTGACCGGCTCTTGCTTCTGGACCGACTGCGTCGTCTTCGTCTTGGGCTGGAACAGATAGACAAGTTGAGAACCGGAAATTCTATCGCTTGCAATGTGGAAAACTAATGCCCATATAAAAAACACTGCTGCAGCATATTACATTGCCTGAATGCTGCTCAGTAGTAACGTATAGAATCTATTTCCCTTCCTAGTATTGCAAACCGTGCTGCAGTCCAGGGTGGGAGGTGTGCAGTGTCATAAGATATTTACTATGGCTCCTTGCACCACACATGCCAGATACCACAGTCATTACTTATTTAAGATACTTTCAATGCATTTGTCAAAGGGTGTGGCTCAACAGGTACCAAACCAGCACCACGGTTCGGGCACAATTGTCATAAGCTAAACCAATAAGTGGTACAAGTTAGGCCTCGTTCACACGGCTTATTTGGGCACGGATTGGCGCTGTACTCCACGCCGGATTTGCGCTGCAGTACGGCGCCAATCCGTCCCTGTCATTACGGTAATCCACTGCTCTCAGAGAACAGTGGATTCCGTCGCTCCTCCCGCTCGCAATCCGCCGCGGGGGGAGAAAGTGACATGCACACTATCTACGGCGCGGACGCGCCGTAAACAATGCATTGTCTATGGGGCCGGGAGCGGCGCCCCCGCCACGCTCCTCCCCTTATTCACGGCGGATTTGTAAGCTCAATACGGCTCACAAATCCGTCGGGAATAAGCCGTGTGAACACTGCCTTAGACAAAAGTAAACCTGCACCAGATCACTCAGCTGAAGCACCAAGTACGAGACAGTATAAGTAAACCTGCTGCAATGTGTGTACAACGCAGCTGCAGTTTGCAACCAAATTGAGATATTTTGTCAGATTCACCATCCTATTAAGTCAATAGGGAAAAGCTGCAGTTTTCTAAACCGGTGACAGGATTTAAAACCCCTCCCAGCGCTTCCACCATCGCCCTGTTCTCTTCCTGGCACTCCAGTCACCATTGGCTTCAGCAATCACATGACACTGCCCAGCATGTCACATGACTGCAGCAGCCAATCAGCAGTGACGTTTGATGTGCCACCAAGAACGGATAACTGAGTTGGTGGCAATGCGGGGCACCTGTGAGGACAGCAGCCAGAGTCAGATTCATGTATTTGTTCCTGCCGCACCAGACAAATTAATATCAGACAACCCAAAAGTCCCTATAGCCCCTGGCCTGGGGCATAGTATGGCTGAGGCTTCATATGGATCTGACCACTGTACAGGCAATCCACAACCAATTACAGCACCAGCCATGTGGATATCATTTTTTTGCCCTAGAAGGGGAAGACTACAAGGCAGGGTCTGCACCTCCAGACCAGGACCCTGCAGTCTACTCTTCTCCATTATCAGCCACCTCACCCTACAGCAGGCGACTACAAAGCCAGACGTGACTACCAGAGGGTCTCATCTCCAGATCAGGACCCTCAGCAGTCTACTGTTCCCCATTATCAGCCACCTCGCACTCGAACAGGCGACTACAAAGCCAGACATGACTACCGCAGGGTCTCCCCTCTAGACCAGGACCCTCTGCAATCTATTCTCTACAATCAACCACCTCACAATGCAGATAACGACAAGGCCAGCCACATGACCACTGTGGGCCTCATCTCTGATCCCTGATCTACCATGGCAGCTGGAAGGCTTTTATAGCCTCTGACAGGAAGTAATAGAACCGCCATCTTGATGCCTGGGAGTCAAGTACCCTAGACTACAATTCAAGGATAAAGGGCTGGATGAAATGCAAAACCCAACTGCAAAATCCATGGTAAACTTTGGTAGAATACAGTCAGACCCTAGAACGGAATCTGATGGTATTTTACAATTGCCCTGGAGACAGAGCCAAAGGCCATGTTCACACGGCTTAAAATGGGACGTATTTCAGTCCGTAATTACACGCCGGAGTGCGCAAATTACGGCTGGAATACGTCCCAGTCATTATGGTAATCCACAGTTCTCAGAGAACTATGGATTACATCTCCTCTCCCCGCCTGGCGAATCCGCCGGGCGGGAGATAAGTGACATGTGAATTACCAGCGGCGCGCGCCGCTGGTTATGCAAGTCTATGGGCCGGTGAGGTGCCGGCCCCCCGCCACGCGGCGTAATTACACCCTGCATTTTAGCCGTGTGAACCTGGCCTAAGAGGTCAAGTCCGCCCCTTCTGCCATGTTACAAAGAAAGAGGATACATAAATGGTATCACTGCCTCTGCAGAAGCCCAAAGTATATAATTTATCCTGAAAGCAGAACACCAAGGAGGAAACCATTACAAATGCCAAAATGGCAGCATATTCCAAAATGCTATAGTGAAGTGATCAGTCACATCTATGCTAACATGGAACCAATCAAGTACAGCCCTCACTCAGGTCCATAGGTGGAAGAACAGAAGTTGTGGGTTGTAGAAAATGGTGCGGCAGTGCAAATTTACAAGAACAAAAAAGGGTTTTTTGCAAAGTGCTAAATCATATGAGAAACCCTACATATTTGGCATCACTGGATTTATACCACCTACAGGATGCAGATAACACTTAGGGCGTTTAACACGTCAGGGGGACAATACCAGTCGGAATTTCCTGTCTTGGGCGTCCCCACGTGACGGAACAGCCCTCCCCTCTCCCATTGAGATGCACATGTTCCGTCCGGAAACGGAAGATTGTGCATGTTCAATGTTTTGTCGCCGGTGACAAAACCGCCTGACGGAAAATCCGTGCAGTGGGTTTTCCATAGAGCACCATTGTGCTCATTTTCGGATGGTTTTTTCAGGCGGTCTGAAAAACCGCAAACCGGCTGAAAAACCGTCCGAAAACCCGTGCAGTGGGACATGCCCTTACATTGAGGCGTGACTGCTGTAAAAACAAAACCCTCACAGACATGGAGCAAGTATGTTTTAGCATTCCCAGTACATTCAATGGTCAATGATGCCATTAAAATGTACACCTCATCCCACAAATCACAAGCCATCATACGACCATTGAAAATTCAAGTTATGGCTCTTGGAAGGGAAAAAAAAAAAGGCTTACAGCATTCTAAGGCTATGTTCACACGGCTTAAAATGGGCCGTATTTCGGTCCGTAATTACGCGCCTAAGTGCGCCAATTACGGGCCGAAAACGGCCCATTCATTACGGTAATTCACAGTTCTCATAGAGAACTATGGATTACGTCTCCTCTCCCCGCCCGGCGAATCCGCCGGGCGGGGAGATAATTGACATGTCACTTTCTAGCGGGTATACGCGCGCAAGCATGATTAGTCAAATGGGCCGGCGTAAGTGCCGGCCCCCTGCTTACTCCCGCTCACGCCCCGTCCACACGGCGTAATTGCGGGGCGTAATTACGTCCCGCAATTAAGCCGTGTGAACATAGCCTAATCTTGCCGTACCGGGGTCTCTGTGCACATTTGCACTAAAACCACGGTTGGTTTTCGGATATGCCATCGGCCCTATACATTCAATGCTCAGGACTGAAGGCAAATCCAGACAAATTATCTAAGGCTATGTCTAAACAGCACAGTAATACAGTAGTAAGATTTTACCGCCAAAAAACTGAAGGTTCCATGTGCTGCAAACCCATGCTGTGGTGTATAAAGCACAGATTTTTTTAGGAATGGTTTTAAAACGTTAATCCGCCTGGATTTGCCATCAGCTCCGTACATTGAATGTATGAGGCCGACAGCAAACTAGACCGTGGTTTTAGCGCAAATCTGCACCAAAAACGGTGCCCCTGCAATGTTAAAATTCCGTTAGATTGTGGACACCATTTCTACATATGCAGTGGTCTTTGCTGAATAGATTTTAAAATGGATCGCAAAAAAAAAAAAAATCTATGCTGTATAGACAACATTGGGGATTTTATATTACTTTACAGGGCTGTGGAGTCGGAGTCGTCATAAAAGGGACCGACTCCGAAAATATATAAGTTGGTTTAGTTAGTTCATGCAGTGCAAAGAGCAAAGAGGAATTGGGTCTGGCCAGTGCTACTGCTCCCATATCTTCAGTCTTATCACATGAGTGTAATTGATGACATGGAGCAGGCAAAGCGCTGCCCCAGGGGAAAAGATTCTGCTCCCAGGGCAAACAGATTTCAGCAAAATTTTTCACCTGTTTTCAAGAGTAGAAGGGTTTAACCATTCATCAAAACGGACTGTGGCTGAGGCAATTCCTTTATACCCCGACATTGTTAGAGACGTTACCCCTAGGTATCGTTTTTGCCCCACCCAAGTTGTGCAGAGAGGTCGTTCTCTACCTGAATAATGTAGATCAGATTTGAGTCATGTATGCAGGATCTGATGGAGCAATACTATTCAACAAATTCACAGACTTGCAAATGTTCCTGCAGCGTTTGCATATTTACAATATTTTGTGTCCGAAAGTCATATCCAATATTATTTTACACGACAGAAATGGTACAATGGTTTGAACTTGTGACTTTCATGCTCCATATCTCACCATCCACTACAGCTTTGTACATGAGACTACTGTCATTTCATTTACAGTCCTCTTACCTATCTTATACATAAATTTGACTTGCAAGTATTTAGCATCTGCTTAGTTATAGTTTTGCGCCTAAAAATCAAAGTGTTAATTTTTATTATTTTGTTAGTATTTGGTTTTCAATACTGCCTGAATCCTTCTGGGCTCTGGATCAGATTCAAGCATATCTTGACCAAAATCTGATCCCAGGTCTCTTCTACACATTCCCAATGTTGGTGCAGACTGGACTTTGATACAAATAAAGCTTTTTCTAAAACTCCACCCACAAGTGTTCAAAAGATCAAAACATTGTTACCCTTTTGCTTGTAAGTGTCCGTTCTTCCTAAATAGCTTGATTATTGTATCATAAGGTGGTAAACAGCCAGATGTGACCATTTTACTACAGTAAAGTTATCACTTAAACATGCGCCATGTATGAGGGAGTCAGGAGTCGGAGGTTTGGGAAATTGAGGAGTCGGGGCTTCGGCTTGCCGACTCCACAGCCCTGCTTGCAAATAAAGCACATAGGTCAGTAATGCTCACCCCTTCCCATATTCGTTGTTCAGTAGTGTCCTGGGTTGATTTACCCCACACGGAGAGCCGTCGGTCATAGCTCACGCATATAGTACGGTTGTAAATCCATTCGCTTTCAAGCGCAGGAATCTAGTGGGTTAAGAAATCCAATCCTTTATTATGAAATCTAAACAGCTGTGATGGAGCCATGTGGGTCAGAAACGTGCAAGAGAGCACATGCATCTTGTCTGTTAGATGATTTCATAATAAAGGATTGGATTTCTTATCCTGCTTGAAAGCGAATGGATTTACAAGTGTACTATATGGTATATTACTGTCCATGCAGCGCAGCGTACCAGCAGATTCTAACTACTGAACCCACCGAATATCCAATGGTATTCCTGAGCAGACAGACATCACGCAAAACTGTTCTCTGGATTCCTTCCTCAGAGAAGGATCCACAAGAGATCCCATAAAGAGGTCTGAGGCTCCAGAGAGGCCGTACATATGTGGTGTTCTCTATGGATATAGTGATGCAGCCCCTTCTGTAACCCTACAATGAAGATGGGCCCCTCATACCCTCTCTGAAAACCTGTCCTGATCTCCCCTATCCTGGAACCCAGAGCTCTCAGCCACATTGGGGATTTCTCATAAAGGTCTTAGCAGGGGAATACCCTATAAGACAGGCATCCTCAAACTGTGGGAAAAACTACAACTCCCATCATTCCCACTGTTTAGCTTGTATAAATGCATGATGGGAGGTGTAGTTTCCCAACAGCTGGAGGGCCGCAGTTTGAGGATTCCTGCTCCAAGATATACTGGGGCCCGCGGGAGAGGTATAGTATGGCAATGCGCCCCTGGGAGAGGTCGCCTCCATAGAACATGCATGTGGCGGGCCAGCGGCGCCATCTTGCCTCCTCCGCATGGAGGCTGCGGCCTGCTCCAGTGAGGAGAATGGCGCCCCCGGCGGAGCGCCGCTCTCTGGGGCTCCTGGTCACACACTCACCTCCTGCTGCGGCGGCCATAGTCTCCGTATCTCCGGGGTGGGGGTCCTCGGCGGCCGTGGTGGGAGTCCGGCGGGCGGCCGTAGCGCGCCATCTGCACGCGCAGCTCCCGCCCGTCCAGCACGGCCCCGTCCATGGCGTCCATCGCGTCCTCAGCGTCGCGCTTGTCGTGGAAGCGAACAAAGGCAAAGCCCCTGCTCTCCTTGGTGTAGCGGTCCCGCGGGATGTAGACGTCGCCCACCCGGCCGTACTTCTCGAACACGCGGCGGAGCGTCTCCGGGGACGTGCGGTACGTCAGGTTGTCCACTTTGAGCGAAGTCATGCCCTCCACATCGGGTGGAGGCCG
Source organism: Phyllomedusa bahiana (assembly GCA_025379985.1). Lineage (NCBI taxonomy): Eukaryota > Metazoa > Chordata > Amphibia > Anura > Hylidae > Phyllomedusa > Phyllomedusa bahiana. The sequence goes on from JAODAL010016981.1 coordinate 48,824, forward strand.
ACCATAGCTCATATCTGCCGTGGTAGCGGGAGGATAGGACGAAACTAGGGGAAGAAAGGGCTGCCGCGCACACCGCCGGCCTCCTGCGCTGCCTCACACCTGCAGAAGAGACGCAAGAGCAAGCGCTGCCTTCTCTCTGCCTTATAACCGCTTCCGTCCGCTACAAAATGGCGGCGGCTGGCCTGATAGACCGCTCGCTGCCCCGCCCCGCGCTCGGAGCCAATCAGGTACAGAGAAACCCACGAGAACCATTCACTCATTGGTCAGTTTGTAGCTAATCCCGCCCCTCGACAGCGCTGCTCTCCACAAGATGGCGGCTACCGTATATGTTCGTGTACGTGGTCCTGTAATACTGCCCTATGCTTCTTTTTGTTAAACTGTTCCTCAGATAAGAGGCAAAGTTGGGGGAGAAAGCCTCAGCCATTAGGGGCCGGCTATTAGAAGAAATCAGTGGGGGTAGAAAGCCTCAGCCATTGGGAGCAGCTAGAAGGAAACAGTGGGGCAGAAAGCGGCAGCTATGGTGGCCGGTTATTAGGCTATGTTCACACGGGTGTTCAGCCGTACTGCGCTCAATACGGGCTGAGATACGTTCTAATAATTACAGTAATACACAGTTCTCATAGAGAACTATGGATTACGTTTCCTCTCCCTGCTTGCACAATACGCCGCGCAGGGAGATAAGTGGCATGTCAATTACTAGCTGCGAGTACGCGCCGCTAGTAATGAATGTCTATGGGGCCGGCGGGCTGCTGGCCCCCTCTGCCCCGCGGGATTCGGCTCAAGCTGCCGAAGTCCCGGCGCAATTGCGGGGCGTAATTACGCCCGCAATTATGCCGTGTGAACATAGCCTTAGGAGGAAGCAGTGGGGCAGAAAGAGCCAATGGGGACAGCCAAAAGTAGCAATGGGGGAGAAAGAGTCAGCCATGGTAGCCAACTATTATTCCTCGCTCACATGGCTTATTTGGGCGTGGATTGGAGCCGTACTGCGTTCCGTATTTGCGCTGCAGTACGGCTCCAATCCGTCCCAGTAACTAAAGTAATCCACAGTTCTCTATGAGAACTGTGGATTCCGTCGCTCCTCCCCGCTCGGCGAATCCGCCGCAGGGGGAGAAAGTGACATGCACATTAAGGCGCGTACGCGCCGTGAATAATGCAATGTCTATGGGGCCGGCGGGCAGCTCCTCCGCCCCCCGTCCCACCCCTTACTCAAGCCGTAACTGCGGGCGAAATCCGTCCCGCAATTACGGCTTGAATAAGCCGTGTGAACACTGCCTTAGAAGAAAGCGTCAGCTATTGGGGGCTGCTGGAAGTAAGCAGTGGGGCAGAAAGCGTCAGCCATGGGGGGCAGCTAGAAAGAAGCAGTGGGGCAGAAAGTGGCAGCTAGAAGGAAGCAGTGGGGCAGAAAGCGTCAGCCATTGGGGGCAGCTAGAAGAAAGCAGCGGGGCAAAAAACGGCAGCCATTGGCAGCTAGAAGAAAGCAGCGGGGCAGAAAGCGGCAGCCATTGGGGGGCAGCTAGAAGAAAGCAGCGGGGCAGAAAGCATCAGCTATGGTGGCAGGCTATTGGAAGCAGCGAGCAGAAAGCGTCAGCCATGGCGGCAGGCTATTGGAAGCAGCGAGCAGAAAGCGTCAGCCACGGTGGCTGGCTATTAGAAGGCAGCAGCGGTGCAAAAACTGTCAGCTATGGTGGCCGGCTATTAGAAGGAAGCAGGGAGCAGAAAGCATCAACCATGGCGGCCGGCTTTTAATGTGGAAGCAAATGGCCTAGGGCTGCTCACTAAAGTCACAAATGAAAGAAAAATTGTGTACGCATAGCGCTAGCATATACTGTAATACCAATGAGAGCACCTGAACCACAAGGTTTAGGCTTTGTTTAAAGGCTGAAAAATACAGATGCATTTCAGAGGAAATCTGTGTATAAATCAAGTGCACTTATCTTCGTCACTATATTTACTATTTTGTCATAGGCAAACTTAAACTCACTTATCTTCGTCACACCCCAAAATGAATGCTAACTACACACCACACCCCTAAACCCCTACAGGCTCCCTAAATAAATACATATACAGAAAAAAAATATAGATTCTCATAGACCCCTACACTCCTAGAGAATATAGATTTTCATGGACTTCTACGCACATAGGAAACCCAATATACAGTTGTGCTAAAACGTTTACATACCCCGGCAGAATTTTTGCTTTATTAGTCTTTTTTTCAGAGAATATGAATGATAACACAAAAAGTTTTTTTCCACTCATGGTTAGTGGTTGGGTGAAGCCATTTATCGTCAAACTACTGTGTTTTTTGTTTTTAAATCATAATGACAACCAAAAATATCCAAATGACCCTGATCAAAAGTTCACATACCCCAGTTCTTAATACCGTGTATTGCCCCCTCTAATATCAATGACAGCTTGAAGTCTTGTGTGGTAGTTGTGGATGAGGCTCTTTATTTTCTCAGATGGTAGAGCTGCCCATTCTTCTTGGTAGAAAGCCTCCAGTTCCTGTAAATTTCTGAATGATAACGCAAAAACTATATATATATATATATATATATGGAATAGAGGTATATTCTTTTAAAAAGGTGTGCTGGATCCAATCGCATTTGTTTTCTGCACCATGGCACATCACAGAGTGCTTTATCCGTGCACCCGCTTGGGAGGTAAGCTGGCAATGAACTTCCTTTTTTGTACTGAGGGGAAAACTGACCAGACTTATTAGGCCTCGTTCACACGGCTTATTTGGGGACAGATTGGCGCCGTACTCCGGACCGGATTTGCGCTTCAGTACGGCGCCAATCCGTCCCTGTCATTACGGTAATCCACTGCTCTCATAGAGAACAGTGGATTCCGTCGCTCCTCCCCGCTCGGCGAATCCGCCGCGGGGGGAGAAAGTGACATGCACATTATTTACGGCGCGGACGCGCCGTAAACAATGCATTGTCTATGGGGCCGGGAGCGGCGCCCCCTCCGCGCTCCGGCCCCGCCGTAAACAATGCATTGTCTATGGGGCCGGGAGCGGCGCCACCGCCGCGCTCTGGCCCCGCCCCCGTCCCGCCCCTTATTCACTGCGGATTTGTGAGCTCAATACGGCTCACAAATCCGTCGGGAATAAGCCGTGTGAACACGGCCTTACACTACGCAGTCCTTGTCTCTGCAGGGAGGCTCCTCACTCACTAGAGACCAGGATGTGTGTACCTGTGGGAGCTGCTGAAGCCATAGACAGGGCAGGACACTGCAGCTGCAGGAGATGCTCCGGAGCAGAGATCACAGCAGGGGGCGGAGCCTCTCACTGCCGGACACTGTGCTGTGCCCTGGATCTTCCTGACTCTGGCAGTGTGAGCAGCCTGCGCCCCCTCCCCTCTCCTCAGCCCCGTCATCTCCTGCAGTCGCCTCCCTCCCTCCCTGCACCTAGCAACCATCCTGAGCTGTGTGTGCGTCCAGAGCACGGACACACAGCTCCATAGAACGTCGGTGTTGCAGGCCCGCAGCCTGGAGCCGGCGGTCTGAGACTCAAGGCACAGGCAACTTTGTTCGGGGCTCGTGCCCCGAATAAACCTGCCTAGCGACGCCCCTGGATGAGGGCCTGGTCATTTCTTTTGAAGTAACTAAACTCCATGCTTCTTGTCATGTTGGAGATAACATGTGAATTTCAATAATGTTTTTTAGTGTTTTATGACCAAACCAGACCTAATGAGCTTGAATAAAACTGTTGCTCTTATTTTTTCTCGTCTTGACTACTGTAACTCCCTGCTTATCGGTCTCTCTCTGTAAACTATCCCCTCTCCAATCTGTCCTGAATGCAGCAGCCAGGCTCATCTTTCTTTCCAGCCGCTATACTGATGCCTCTACCCTGTGTCAGTCACTGCACTGGTTGCCCATCCAGTACAGAATATAACACAAACTAATCACTCTCACCCATACAGCTCTCCACAGCGCTGCACCCCCTACATCTCCTCCCTCATCACTGTCTACCACACTACCTGTTCCCTGCACTCTGCTGACGATCTTAAATTACACACCTCAGTCATCCAAACCACCCATGCCCGTCTCCAAGATTTCACACATCTACACCATATGATTAGGCACACTCGTAACCCTTATAGTTTTAAGAGCGCCTTAATAATACATCTTCTTAGGTAGGCTTACCAAGATCCCCAATTGGTAACTCCATTTCTAACACTCCCTACACTCACAGCCACTTATCTATAAATAGATTTACAGTCTGGGTGGCAGGTTCATCCAATTTCTATGTCAACTACCCCCTATTTATGAAACACGGCTGGACAATTGTGTTAACCAAGCACTTCTCACCCTTCATCTCACCCATACACCCTTATAGATTGTAAGCTCTTGTGAGCTTGTGTCTGATCAGTAAGTAGCTTTTTACTGTGAAATGTAATTTTTGTCTGTACAGAGTTAAATATTTATAGGGTAGATCGAAACTCATGCGGCAATACCAAATATGCGTATATTTATTTTTTAGCTTTTTTGTGACGATTGCTGTTTGTAAAAGGGAAAAGGGCAGTGTACGTGTTTTTCTTTTCTTTTACTTTTTTTTTTTTTTTTTACTTTTTTACTACTATGGTATCCATAGCAACAATCACTACACCCTGCAATGCCCATAGGGCACGGCCAGGCATAGTGACATCACAGGCTGTCCGGAAGCCTTTGTTAGGCTTTTCGGCTGCTAAGGAAGCCATCGGCAGCCAAGATTACATTGCGGCAGTGCCGATGGAGCCAGAGGGAGCTCCCTCCCTTTGTCCTTCCCTTAGCTGCCGCAATCTCGATGTAATATACAGCTGGTCCCATGCTGCGATCGTGCAGGCTTCGCTTGAGAGCCTTACGATGTCCAGGACGTACCTGTATGTGACTTTGCGCTAGGATTTACAGGTACGTCCAATGTTGGGAAGGGATTAGAGTAATAACCTAGCCTCCCGGCCAAAAACATGATGTTAATGTGGCCCAACTCTTTACAGTTGCATCTTAGTGACATGTGCAGACAGACTTTTTTGATGGCAGCTTTTCCTTTAAATGCCTTCATATACACACGGACAAAATTGTTGGCACCCTTCTGTTGAAGATAGAAAAACCTTCAATGGTCACTGAAATACCTTTATACTAACAAAAGTAACCATGAATTTAAATTGATTAAAAATGAGCTACAAAAAAAAAAAAATCAGACATTGCTTTTGAATTGTGGTTCAACCGAAAAAGCTCCCCAGAAAACAATGAAACTGGCATGGACAAAAATTATGGTAGAAAAGATTGAAAATAATTTGAACAAAGGGGCACGTTACAATAAAGTGTGTCCTGTAATTAGCATAGCTGTTTTCAAACATGTAATCAGTCAGTCTGCAAGGGTAAAAAATGGTGACTGTGCTGTTTGGTATCATGGTGTGTACCCCACTGAAGATTGACCAAAGGAAGCTGAGGAGAGAGCTGTCTCAAGGGATTAGAAATAAAATGATAGACAAACAAGTTAAAGGTTAAGGCTATAAGACCATCTCCAAACAGCCTGATGTTTCTGTTACTACAGTTGCACATATTATTCAGAAGATTAAGGTCTATGGGACTGTTGCCAACCTCCCTGGAAGTGGCTGCAAGAGGAAAGTTGTTGACAAATTGAAGAGATGGATAATACGAATGATAACCCAAGAGCCCAGAACAACTTCCAAAGAGATCAGAGGTGAACTTCAAGCTCAAGTTACATCATTGTCAGATCACACCATCTGTCAAAGTGAACTTTATGAAAGACAGCAAAGGAGGAAACCACTGTGAAAAGCAAATCATAAAAGAGCAAGACTGGAGTTTGCCGAAATGCACATCCACAAGCCACAAATCTTCTTGGAGATTGTCCTTTGGACAGCTGAGACAAAACTGGAGCTTTTTAGCAAGTCACATCAGCTCTATGTTCACAGATGCAAAGATGAAGCATACAAAGAAAAGAACATTGTACCAAATGTGAAGTCCAAGAAGGCTTGTTAATATCTTGGGGCTGCTGTGCTGTTTCTGGCACAGGGGGTCTCGAATCTGCGCAGGGTACAATGAAACTTCAATATTATAAAGGCATTCTGGAGTGAGATGTGCTGCCCAATGTCAGAAAGCTTGTCTTGTCTCAGTCACAGGTCCTCCTTGCTCACAATGAGTGGGCCAAATACCTGTGGACAGGTGCAGAAGCCTCATTGAGAGTTAGGACATGTTCATACCTTTTTTGAAAAGTAAATTTCCTCTTCAGAACCTGCTTAAAAAAATTAAATAGAGGCATATTTTGAAGAGGAAATGTTACTTGTCGGGATATATATATATATATATATATATATATATATATATAAAATAAAATATATATATATATATATATATATATATATAACATGGGGAGCATCGCGGCTTCTTCGCTTCTGTGAGTACAGAGACCCAGTTCATGCTTGAGTGGATTTTTGGTGCATAAGAGACTCACAATATGCTCCAAACTTTTGTGTGAGGCATTTCCAGGGTGAAAATACGATCCCCCATTGTTTTCTATGGGGGTTTTATTTGGGTAAACGACTTAAGAATCGACAGGGCACTGAAATTTACGCGAGTAAAATCATACTTGTCATAAATATGTTTGTAAAATTTGCGTCGTGTGAACAACAGATTTTGGAATCAATGAGAGGTGTTTAGAACATTAAAGCTTATTTTGCAAAATAAGCCCCAAAATACTACTCAAAAAATGTCTTGTGAACATACCCTTACAGAAATCAATTGTTTGCAGTGATTGCCTCAAAAGGTTGTGCAACGGAATAGTCCCGTACACTTATTTTTTTTTCTAATTTTTTAGTTGAACCACAATTCAAAAGCATTGTCTGATTTGTATTAGTTGATTTCCAGTTAATCTAAGACCTGGTTCACACGGCTGATTTGTGCATGTATTTCAGCCATACTGCGCTGCAGTACGGCTGAAATCCATCCCTGTCATTTCGGTAATCCACAGTTCTCATAGAGAAATGTGGATTCCGTCTCTCCTCCCCACTCGGCGAATACGCCGCGAGGGGAGAAAGTGACACGTCAATTATTTACGGCGTGTATGCGCTGTGAATAATGAGTGTCTATGGGGCCGGCGAGCTGCCGGCCTCCCGCTCCGCCCCCGCTGCACAGCGTAATTGCGGGGCAAAATCCGTCCCGCAATTATGTCGGCAATAACCGTGTGAACCGGGCCTTAATGTTTTATTACTTTTGTCATTTCAAGTTATTTCAGTGACCACTGTATGTTTAACAGAAGGGGAACAACAGTTTTGTCCATGAGTGTATATATTTTTATATCAATAAACAGGAAATTCAGTTTCTTATTTTTTTTTTTTTTTTTTTTTTTTTTTTTTTTTTTTTTTTTTTTTTTTTTTTTTTTTTTTTTTTTTTTTTTTTTTTTTTTTTTTTTTTTTTTTTTTTTTTTTTTTTTTTTTTTTTTTTTTTTTTTTTTTTTTTTTTTTTTTTTTTTTTTTTTTTTTTTTTTTTTTTTTTCTTTTTTTTTTTTTTACTTACGGAAAAAGCTCAGTATGCCTCTATAAACAAATTGTCATACTAGAGTACTTTACATACCCCCTGTATCCCATACTGGTCATCACGGCCGTTTTTTCCATTGGACACGGGGCCTGTCCAGACAGATGTCTACCCCACCCAGTGAAAACAGGAGATTGGAGCTTCTCTCCTGATTCCTATGACTTTATTTTTTTTACTGCCAGCCTGCCTGTGCTGTAAAGTCATGTGCTGATGAAAGAAGGCACCCAGTGGCGTAACAAGGGGGGCGGGGAGGGCAGCACCCGGCCCCTGTAGCCGATCCAGGCGGCCCCTTTTGACCCGCCACATCTTTCCAATTGTGAGCCAGAGGCTTACAGGAGTGATGCAGTAGGCATGATACAGTGATGTTATCACACCTCCTGTGCCTCTGTATCTCTTAGACCATAAGCTTATGGCTTAGACCCCAGGCTTCAGGCCCAAGGGATGCCAGGAACAACGTCCTGGTGTAAGCAGCATGATGACGCTCATGCTAGAAACTAGCTGAATTCCTACAGGAGGAATATCTACCTACAGAGGGCTGTATACTTACACAGGGCATATCTATCTAAAAGGGTCTGTATGCCTACAGGGGTCTGTATACCTACAGGAGACACATCTACAAAGTCAAAAGTTTCCATCCATTTCATTAGTATTTGGTAGCATTGCCCTTAAACTGTATGACTTGGGTCAAACGTTTTGGATATCCTTCCACAAGCTTCTCACAATAGTTGGTAGGAATTTTGGTCCATTTCTCCTGACAGAACTGGTATAACTGAGCCATGTTTGTAGGTCTCCTTGCTCGCACCTGCCTTTTCAGCTTTGCCCATAAATATTCAATAGGATTGAGATCAGGGCGTTGTGATGGCCACTCCAAAACATAGCCTTGGTTATTCTTAAGCCAGTTTGTAACCAGTTTGGCAGTATGCTTCTGGTCATTGTCCATTTGGAAGACCCATTTCCGCCCAAGCTTTAACTTCCTGGCTGATGTCTTGAGATGTTGCTTCAGTATTGCCACATACTCTTCTTTCCTCATGATGCCATCTATTTTGTGAAGTGCACCAGTCCCTGCTGCAGTAAAAAAAAAACAACATGATGCTGCCACCCCCGTGTTTCACATTTGGGATGGTGTTCTTACGCTTCCAAGCTTCTCCCTTTTTCCTACAAACATAACAATGGTCATTGTGGCCAAACAGTTCAATTTTAGTTTCATCAGACCACGAAAAATGTAGACATATCTCCAAAATGTAGGTCTTTGTTCCTGTGCACATTTGGAAACATTAATCTAGGTTTTATATTTTTCTTCTGGAGTAATGGCTTCTTCCTGGCAGAGTGACCTTTCAGCTCATGTTAATACTGTACTCGTTTCACTGTGGATAATTACACAATCTTACCAGTTTCCGCCAGCATCTTCACAAGGTCTTTTTCTTTTGTCCTTGGGTTGATATGCACGTCGGACCAAAGCACTCTCATCTCTGAGACACAGAACCCGTCTCCTTCCTGAGTGGTATGATGGCTGGACATTCCCATCTTGTTTGTACTTGTGTATAATTGTTTGTACAGATGAACAAGGCAACTTCAGGTATCTGGAAATTGTACCCAAGGATGAACCAGACTTGTACAAGTCCACAATTCTCTTACTGATATCTTGGCTGATTTCTTTAGACTTTCTCATGATGTTACACACGAGTGTGTTTTTGGTGGGCTGTAAAATACATCCACAGTTGTGTCTCTAATTAACTCAGATGTTGCCAATAAACCTAATAGAAGCTTCCAAGGACATGACATCATCATATGGGCTGTCCCAAATTGTTTAAAGAGAACCTGTCACATAGATTATGCCCCCCTTGCTGAGGACAGCACAAGCTAGTGTCAGACAAGCTGTTTCCAGCGCTGTGTCCCTTATTCTGTAAGATGCTGGAGTTTTCGCGTATTTTATGCTCAAATCTGCAGTTTTCAGGCAGAAGAGTTATCCGAAGAGTCATTCAGAGTGTCAGTTTTTTTCAAACCCCGCCCACCTGATGCTAGCCCCGCCCACCTCAACAGATAAACCTATTACTTTGAATAGGTAGAAACAGGTGAATAACTGCCAAGTGGGTGGGGCTAGCCTCTGGTGGGCAGAGCTAACGCCTACTCATGAATAAGATTTGAGGGGTAAATACTCTAAAACTCCAACATCTTATAGAATAAGGGGCACAGCGCTGGAAAAAGCAGGTCTGACACTAGCTTGTGCTGTCCTCAGCAAGGGGGGCATAATCTATGTGACAGGTTCCCTTTAAAGGCATAGTGATCCTAGTGTATGTAAACTTTTGACTTTGCAGAAAGTAATAAAAATGCCTTAAAAAAAAGTTCTCTCATTATTCTGGCAGTTTGGCAAATATAAATAATTTTGGTAATCCTTATGGACCTAAACGGATAAGGTTTATTCTGCTTTCATGTCAGATCGTGAAAAAACACGCATATGTGTCTTTTTATATAGTGTATGTAAACTTCTGGTTTCAACTGTACCTATCTACATGGGGCAACAAGGGACTATATACCTACCTATTTACAGGAGGCTATATACCTACGTATCTTCAGGGCGCTATATACTTAGAGGTCTGTATACCTATCTACGTGGGGCTATATATCTATAGGGGGCTGTATATGCTGTATCCTATTTACAGGGGGATATATACCTACAGTGGGGAAAAAAAGTATTTCGTCGGCCACCAATTGTGCAAGTTCTTCCACTTATAAAGTTGAGAGACCTGTAATTGACATAATAATTCGACCTCAACTATGAGAGACAAAATGAGAAAACAAATCCCGAAAATCACATTTTCTGATTTGGAAAGAATTTATTTGCAAATTATGGTGAAAAATAAGTATTTGGTCTCCTACAAACAAGCAAGATTTCTGACTCTCACAGACCTGTAGCTTCTTCTTTAAGAGGCTCCTCTGTCCTCCACTCATTACCTGTAGCAATGGCTCCTGTTTGAACTTATCAGTATAAAAGACACCTGTCCACCTCAAACCGTCACACTCCAAACTCCACTATGGTGAAGACAAAAGATTTGTTGGAGGACACCAGAAACAAAATTGTAGCTCTGCACCAGGCCGGGAAGACTGAATCTGCTATAGGCAAGCCGCTTGGTGTGAAGAAATCAACTGTGGGAGCAATGATTAGAAAATGGAAGACATACAAGACAACTGATAATCTCCCTCAATCTGGGGCTCCACACAAGATCTCATCCCGTGGGGTCTAAATGATCGCAAGAACAGTGAGCAAACATTCCAGAACCACACGGGGGGACCTAGTGAATGACCTGCAGAGAGCTGGGACCAACGTAACAAAGGCTACCATCAGTAATACACTACACCTGCCAGGGACTCAGATCCTACAGTGCCAGACGTGTCCCCCTGCTTAAGCCAGTACATGTCCTGGCCCAGCTGAAGTTTGCTAGAGAACATTTGGATGATCCAGAAGAGTATTGGGAGAATGTCATATGGTCAGATGAAACCAAAGTAGAAGTGTTTGGTAGAAACACAACTCGTCGTATTTGGAGGAGAGAGAATGCTGAGTTGCATCCAAAGAACACCATACCTACTGTGAAGCATGGGGGTGGCAACATCATGCTTTGGGGCTGTTTCTCTGCAAAGGGACCAGGATGACTGATCAGTGTACATGAAAGAATGAATGGGGCCATGTATCATGAGATTTTGAGTGCAAACCTCCTTCCATCAGCAAGGGCATTGAAGATGAATCATGGCTGGGTCTTTCAGCATGACAATGATCCCAAGCACACTGCCAGGGCAACAAAGGAGTGGCTTCGTAAGAAGCATTTCAAGGTCCTGGAGTGGCCTAGCCAGTCTCCAGATCTCAACCTCATAGAAAACCTTTGGAGGGAGTTGAAAGTCCGTGTTGCCCAGCGACAGCCCCAAAACATCACTGCTCTAGAGGAGATCTGCATGGCGGAATGAGCCAACACACCAGCAACAGTGTGTGCCAACCTTGTGAAGACTTAGGGCTTGTTCACACGGCGTTTTCACTCCGTGTTACAAGCGCTTTTTTGATCCGTCTCTGGGACCGACAGGACGGACCCAGAGAAGGATCTAAACAGTTAGAAGTGAGATTATCACTGAGGGCTATGAGGAACACGCAGCGGCGTTCACATGTGAGATCGCCGCTACGCGTTTCCCTCCTGCCTGTTGGCTCCGTCTTTGAAAGAATTGCATGTCAAAGAAAATGATACCAATAAAAATGTCAGCTCATCCCGCAAAAAACAAGCCCCTACACATCTCCGTACACAGAAAAATAAAAAAGTTATGGCTCCCAGACTATGGAGATGCAAAAACGTGTCTTCCTTTTTATTGTGTAAAAGCAGTAAAACATAAAAATCATTTCGACCTCCTGAGTAAAGCTAGGATGTCATTTATACCGCACGTTGATCGCTGTTAAAAATAAAACACTACTAGGATTGCTGTACTTTGTTCAAAATGCCTCACAAAAACCTTAATAAAAATTGATCCAAGAGTCATATGAACCCATAATGGTATCAATAAAAACATCAACTCATCCCGCAAAAAAGCAAGCCCATATTCAGCTCCGTTAAAAAAAAAAAAAAAAGTTTTGGCTGTCAGACTATGACGACGCATTTCTATTGTGTAAGGGCATGTTCACACGCCATTTTTGGACGAGGTTTTTGGAGCGTTTCCTTCACCCAAACCACATCAAAACCTCGCCTGAAACAACTTCAGACAAGGTTTTTGACGAGGCTTTGATCAGGTTTTCGATGAGGTTTTCACCCATACAAATGAATAGCCAGGACAAATACCGCGCCTAAACCACGCCTACACCGCGCTTCCAGAATTGACATGACACTTCTTTTTCAGTGCTTCCAAAGAAGCGTGTAAAAACCTCGTCGTGTGTGAACTACAACAAGGTTTTACATAGGAATCAATTAAATGAACTGGGGGCGTTTTGGACGAGGAAACGCTCTGAAAACCTCGTCCAAAATCGCCGTGTGAACATGCCCTAAGGTCTCGTTCACATGGCGGCTTTGGCCGCGGCCAAAACCTCGTCCTAACCTCGCGTCTCACGACGCGGGGCATGGTTTGGGGCGCGGCTTGCAGCGAGGGTTTGCTCCCATGCCAATTAATAGGCAGGGGGAAAACCGCGCCGCCAGCCGTGCACCAACCCCGGCGACACCCGTGCTGAGGACTCTGTCAAGAATTGACAGGAGAGTTCTCAAACACGCGCGGCAAAGCTGCAGCCCCAAAGCCGCGGCGTGTCAACAGTAACACGGTTTCCCATAAGAAACCATGTTACTAAACTGGGCGCGATTTGGACGAGGTTTTGACCGCGGCCAAATCCGTGGTGTGAACATGGCCTTAGAGTAAAAAAAACTTAAAACCTATACAAACTCTGTATCATTGTAATTGTACCGACCCCCATAGTAAAGTTATCCTGTCATTTATACCGCACGGCGACTTTCTTCCAGAGCCGTTACACAGGTGTAGTGGGCGTGCCCTGTTATGAAGGGGTGTGGCTTTATACAAAGAGGCCGTGGTCTAGACATAGTTTTGAGGCAACGCACTTCACGCCCTGCAGCTTCTGACAGACAGGTTCAGAAGTTGATAACATATGTATTGGTTCCTGAAGGTGACGGGGTCGGTTGGGGGCCCATAATGCTGGTCATCAGAACGGTTATATCGGTTCCCCAATAAGAACGGCACGCGCTTGCAGGTGTGCACTGCAGTCAATGGCGCTGTCAGGCAGCGGAGCGCTGTATGTAGCTATCTTCCTCCCACAGTGAATGGAGCGGCTCCTGGGCCTTCGTGCGTTACCACCTCTCCTGGGGACACATGAGCAGAGTCATTGGCGTTGGGCTACGGATCTAGTTTGGACAATATCATGCGACTGATCACTAGGAAACAGGAAGTGTCTCACTAATGGTGATTCATCGTACATTGTTCCTGCCATTGGTGGCGAGATTCAGGTCAAGCAAAGCAGCCCAACCTGGGTCCAAGGCTGGACACCATTGGTGGGACAACCTGACTGTGGGCGTCTTCTCATCCTCCATACTCCCAGTGCTGTGCGTATGGAGAGGGACTGCTATGGCTGCCCCAGCTCCAATAACACCACAGCTTTCCCCCGACTGACCACAGTCATCTGCACAGGAAGCAGTTCCGCATATACCGCTTCTGACGTGGCGAGCACAGGTGGCTGCTGGGATATGTAGTTCTAGCTCCACTTCCTGCACCCTCTCATAGCCTCCAGCGCTTGTGTCTGAGCGTGCGCACAAGGACTGGACAGCCCGGCGTCAATGACACACAACTCATCCGTGTAGGAAACTGTTTGGCCAGCGGCGTACATCATTTCCCAGCATGCCCCGCGCGGCTCCTCCTCAGTCAGCTGACTCCTGAGAGCAGTGTGGTCAGGTGACCGGCACTCGCCCGTGTCTGCTGCCCGGCAAAGTGAGCCAGCAAGGTAACGCCGGGGTGTGTGCTGCCTGCTGTGAAACTACAAGCCCCAGCATGCCTTCCCTGCTGCCGGATTGCCGGGCATGATGGGAGCTGTAGTTCCACAGCCTCCTAGGGCTACAGGTGGGCTGCTGTATGGGACGTCTGTGTGTATGTCGGCTGCTGGGAATAGAAGTGTCTGGTGATCACATACCTCCAGGCTACAGGCAGTCACACTCAGCCCAGTCTCCTGTATATAGGGGATGGGTCCTTACCTAATGTCAGCCAGTGATCACATACCTCCAGGCTGCAGTCAGCCCAGTCTCCTGTATATAGAGGATGGGTCCTTACCTAGTGTCAGCCAGTGATCGCATACCTCCAGGCTGCAGGCAGCCCAGTCTCCTGTATATAGAGGCTTCTGACATGTAAGTGTATGGTCCTTACTAGTGTCAGCCAGTGATCACATACCTCCAGGCTGCAGTCAGCCCAGTCTCCTGTATATAGAGGCTGCTGACAGTATCAGTGTATGGTCCTTACCTAATGTCAGCCAGTGATCACATACCTCCAGGCTGCAGTCAGCCCAGTCTCCTGTATATAGAGGCTGCTGACAGTATCAGTGTATGGTCCTTACCTAATGTCAGCCAGTGATCACATACCTCCAGGCTGCAGTCAGCCCAGTCTCCTGTATATAGAGGCTGCTGACAGTATAGTGTATGGGTCCTTACCTAGTGTCAGCCAGTGATCACATACCTCCAGGCAGCCCAGTCTCCTGTATATAGAGGCTGCTGACAGTATAGTGTATGGGTCCTTACCTAGTGTCAGCCAGTGATCACATACCTCCAGGCTGCAGTCAGCCCAGTCTCCTGTATATAGAGGCTGCTGACAGTATAGTGTATGGGTCCTTACCTAGTGTCAGCCGCACTGTACATGGCCACTGCTGTACATACATGATGGGCCTTATGTATGAATACTGTCTAGCAGTAACATTGTCCTTGTTGCCCATAGCAACCATCAGCGCTCAGCTTTTATTTTTCCAGAGCAGTATAGGAATTAAAAGCTGATCTCTGGTTGCTATGGGCGACAAGGGCAGTCCGACTGCTGGACAGCTTTCATACATAAGGCTCCATGTTCGTTTTGAAGGGAACCTATCGCACTGAACCTGCTCTCTGATCTGCGGGCTGCATGTTATAGAGCAGGATGAGCTGAGGAAATTGATTTATAGTTCTGTGAGGAAAGATTTGGTAGAATTTGTATTTTATTCATTGAAATCCCTGCTTATTCTGGGTTAAGTAGTCCAGTGGGCGGTGTTATCAGTGATTGACAGCTTTTCTTGTATGACTGTGCACAGAGATGGCTGTCAGTCACTGATCACACCGCTCACTGGGCTCCTTGACCCAGAATAAGCGAGGATTTGAATAAATAAAATACACGTTCTACTGAATCTTTCCTCCGTAAAACAATGGATCAATCTGCTGGGCTCCTCCTGCTCTACAACATGCTGCCAGCAGATCTGGTAACGTGCTCAGTGTGACGGCTTCCCTTTCAGAGATCTTCCTTTTGCCCGTTTGTTTTCTTCTGCCTGTGTACAGCTGGTTATACACATCAGCAGGATGGTGACTATAGCCTTGGCAGCTACGGTGGGTCTCATCTGCGAGAAGGTTGAAGGGAATAGCAGGCTGGTGACTCCATGTTATCTATCACTACTATGTGGCGTCTCGGATGTATGGCTCCAGTGTTTATAACTTCAATTATTGCTACTTATGCTGTTCTAGTCTTCTGACATTAAAGGGGTGTTCCCACCATAGAATCACATGGACAGGATAAGCCATCAAAGCCTGATAGGTGTGAGTCCCAGTGGTGGGGCCTGCACCTATCCTGAAAATAGGCCCAGAAATTGTCAGCACAGAATCCAAAGCCAGTCACACGTGTGCACGACTCTCCATTCTGTTCTATGGGAGTTCCGAGCAGAGCCAAACACATCACTCGCCTGTGTTCAGAACTCCCATAGAACAGAATGGAGAGTCGTGCACATGTGCGATCTACTCTCCATTCTGATTACGGTCAGTGGCTGAAATTGAAATAACGGTTGACAGCGGAGTCCCAAGCACTACTTGATCTACAACGTGGTGATTAATAAAGAGACCATTTCATGACATGTGCTCTGGATATTTTCTACTCAATTAGGGGGATGCTCCATACTTTCCACTCAGCACATTTTTCTGTCTGTTTAAAGGACTCGTTCTTAATTTTTGTAAATGTGCAGAGATGTTAGACCTAACGAATAGGACGCCCATTTTATACTGCTAAAAAAAACGGAGACAAACTGATATCAAAGTATCCGTTGTTTTAACTGACAACTGTGAAGGATCAGGTAACAAAACAGTTGGTGTCCTTTATTTTGTTTTTTCCCTTTCTGGTTTAATACATCCTTTTTTTCTGGATTTTAAAATGCAGGTGTGAATTCACCCTTAGGCGATGTTCACACGGCTTATTGCCGGCGTAATAGCGGGGATGGATTTTGCCCGCAATTACGCCGGCTGCCGTGTAGCGGGCCAGCAGCTCGCCGGCCCCATAGACATCCATTATCCATGGCCCGTATCCCGCCGGGATAATGTGCATGTCAGTTTCTCCCCGCTCGGCGTATTCGCCAAGCGGGGAGGAGAGACGGAATCCATAGTTCTCTATGAGAACTGTGGATTACCGTAATGACAGGGACGGATTTCTGCCATATTGGAGCGCAGTACGGCGCGTAATACGGCTGCAATCCGTGCCAAAATCAGCCGTGTGAACGAGGCCTTAGGCTAAAAAGAGACAAAAGTTCAGCCTGATGTGCTGATCCAGAGGAAGGCAAAAACTCCCATGAGGTAGAAGCCAATTGTCCTCATTTTAGGAAATATTCCTTACCAGCTACAATCTGGCAATCAGAATAAATCCCTGGATCAACGACCCTTCTCCAGAATCCTGGTCACTAGAACTTATATTATTACACACTAGAAATGTATCCAGAGCCTTTTTGAGCTCTGTTAGTGAATTCACCATGACAAGTTCCTATGTCAGAGAGTTCCACAGTCTCACTGCTCATAAGCTAGATCCACACAGCATCGGACAAAAAACATCCAATAGTCGACCGATTTTTGTCTGTGTGGACATAGCCTTACAGTAAAGAATCCCTTTCTATGTTTATGTAGAAACCTTCTTTCTTCAAGATGTAGAGGATGCCCCCTTGTTCTGGATCCAGTCTTGGGTATAAATAGATCTTGGGGGAGACAATACAATATCAGCAGCACTCTATGGGCACTAAAAAATGGTCAAAAAGGACATAAGAATATTTTGGAACAGCATTTCTGCTACTGTGGAATATATGAAAAAATTTGAGGTTCTTTGTACATTTTTGATCAAAACTGTAAATGCTCACCTAACGCGGCAATGTGACCCCAATTCACATGCTGCACAGGCTTTTTAATCAGATCAGGTTTATAGTTGGAATCTTCTATCCCTGAAATGTGGAGGTCTGAACAGACACCAGGAGAGGTAGCGTAGGTTTCCGCCTGAATTGGGGTCACCTTGCTGTGGTAGGTGGACATTTACGGTTTTGATCAAAAATGTACACTAAGAACCTCAATTTTTTTTTTATATATTCCACAGTAGCAGAAATGCTGTTCCAAAATATTCTTATGTCCTTTTTGCCTATAGAGTGCTGCTGATACTGTATTGTGTTTGAACAGCTTTTGACTGCCACAACAGTGTGCACCTATACGTTTATTCTTCAAAATGGATGTGCTCACCAGATTCTGTTGAGAGACCTTTAATATATTTAAACATATTTATTATGTCCCCCTGAAGCCGTCTTTTCTGTAAACTAAATAACTCTAATCTTGCTAATCTTTCTGGGTATTGCAGTCCACCCAGTCCTTTTATTATTTTTGTTGCCCACCTGTGTACCTGTTCAAGCTCTACAATGTCTTTCCTGTGCACTGGTGCCGAAAACTGTACACAATATTCCATGTGTGGTCTAACCAGTGACTTGTATAATGGGAGAATAATGTTCTCATAATGTGCATCTATGCCCCTTTTAATACAACCCATGAACCTATTAGCCTTGGCAGCTGCTGCCTGACACTGGCTGCTACAGTTAAGTTTATGCTGTATTGTTATTGTCTTAAACTTCTATTCTGTGTTTTTCTACTTCAGCTGCCGGTAACAAGATTTCATCTAGTTTTATACATTTCTACAATTGAATCAATCTTGGAAAGATGAAACCGGAACAGAAGAAGCTGCTGAACATCTTCATCCTGGGCTTCGCTTTTATGTTTATGTTCACCGCCTTTCAGACATGTGGCAACGTCGCGGTAAGCTTCCCTCGCTAATGTATCCTTCCGCTCCTCACAAAGACTCTGTTCACTGCCTCGCTGACTACAATGGCTGCTGTATTTAATGCTGTTTACTGCTCATTTAGAAAGCCAAATGTTTTTCCAGACCGCTTGTAGGCAACAAATTGCCTAAGGAGCTCCAGTAAATGAAGCTTATTCACAAGACAGGCATATAGGCTGCTGATGTATTTCAAGATCTCTACGTGCTGTCATTGTATGCGATGGCACCCGTAATTCTAATGTAGAGGATGTGGCAGATGGACCCAGAAGGGAGCAGTGCTGCGGCGCTTGTTGCAACATCATTTTTCTCAGTTCTGGAAAGCTAAAGCTCTGACATTTGGATTTATGAGAGGTACTGCAAATTTACAGGGACTGGGGATGAATGGAATTAGAGTTTTTCTCCTCCTGTAAGGGGATTATGCAGGTTGTTAAAGGGGTTCTCCGGGACTATCTTTTCATTTGTTACAGGGCTCACAACTGCATTATAACGACCCTGGATGTATGTGTATGTCTCAGGGTAACTAAGGGGCTTTGTAGCGGGGTCACAGCGAAATCCCACGAAATAGCCGGCGGGTGTTGGCTATTAATTGCAGCTAACACCCGGCAGTTACAGCACGGGATGATGGCGAAGCTATCCCACGCTGTTTAACCCTTTAGACACAGCAGCAAACATGGTTGTGGTGTCTAAATGAATGAGAAACGGTGCTGCGCACCAATCATTACTCCGATCAGTGCCCCCGCGGCAAAATCGCAGGGTTCCGATCGGTTAACAGGGCAGCTAGAAGCCTTGTAAAGGCTTCCACCACTGCCATGGTTTCTGTTTTAATACTTCCTGCCCCAGACAGGAAGAAGGGTTGGCTCGCGTTTGCAAAAAAGTAAGAAAAATGGAAGATTGGAAACAGATGATTTGGAGCGATGAGATGAAAGTCAATAGACCGGACTCTGATGGAGACAAATGGGTCTAGAAGAATCAAGGGAAAAGGAGGATAACTGATCAGGAAATTGAAGAAACTGTAAAGTTCGGTGGAGGAAGCCTGATGATATGGGGTTGTTTTACAGCCAAAGATGTTGGATACTTGACCAGGATCGATGTTGATCTCAATGCTGAGCTATATGTGAGTATCCTACAAGATGAGTTACTTCAAACGCTCACGTACTATGGGTATGAAAAGGACGACATACTGTTCCAACAGGACAACGACCTAAAGCATACATAAAGGTTGGAGAAGGAAGGGTTCAATGACAATGAAGAAGAGTTGCTGTATTGGCCTCCACAGTCCCCAGACCTCAACCCAATCCAACACTTGTGGGTAGAGGTGAAGGAAAAGCTGTATTTGTATCCAAGTCCAGTCTGCACCAACATTGGGAACGTGCAGAAGAGACCAGGGATCAGATTTTGGTCAAGGCATGCTTGAATCTAATCCAGAGCCCAGAAGGATTCAGGCAGTGCTGAAAGCCGAAGATGGATTCACCAAATACTAACAAAATAATAAAAATGAACATTTTGATTTTGAAGAGCAAAATGGTAACAATGCAGTTACAGGACAAGAATCTGCAGAACTAAGCAGATGCTAAACACTTGCAAGTCAAATTTATGTATAAGATCGGTGAGAGGATTGTCGATAAAATGATGGGAGTCTCATGTACAAAGCTGTAGTGGATGGTGAGATATGGAGCCTGAAAGTCAAAAGATCAAAACATTGTTACCATTTTGCTTGTCAGTGTCTGTTCTCCCTAAATAGCTTGATTGTTGTATCATAAGGTGATAAGAATCCTGATGTTACCATTTTACTATAGTAAAGTTATCACTTAAACATGCGCCATGTATGAGGGAGTCGGAGTTAGGAAAATTGAGGAGTCGGAGCTTTGGCTCACCGATTCCACAGCCCTGACTTCACATCCTCTAAGAACTGGAATAAAATTGATCAGAATAGTCGCATGTATTCCAAGCTGGTATCAATAAGAAGTACAATTCAGCCCGCAAAAAAATGCACCGTCACTCAGGTCTGTAGGTGTTAATACAAAAAAGTTATTGGTCGCAGAAAATGTGGGCCCTGGCCCACATTTCCAAAACATAACGAAAATCTTACATGTTTGTTGTTGCTGGAATTATATCAACCTGCAGAATACAGAGAACGCATCATTTATATTGGAGAGTGAACGCCTTACAAAAACAAAAAAAACCTGCAAACATGGCGCAAATAATTATTATTTATTAATTTTTTTTATTCACATTTTGTCCCACTTGGAATTTTTTGGTGGTTTCCCAGTATATTCTATGGTACTGTGAATAACACCGTTAGAAATCTTGTCCCGCAAAATAAAAAGCTTTCATATGTCTAGGTAGGTGGAAAAATAAAAAAAAGTTATGGCTGTTGAAAGGCGAAGATGAAAAAACGAACGTGTCAACCAAAAAAACACGCAAAGTCCTTAAGGAGTTAAACTTTGTAATTTATACTTATTAAAAATGTTTTATCTGCCCTGCTGTGCTGAACCAGGCAAAGAGCCCTGTCCTACCTTTCCTTTGTGTTGTGCTGTTACTCCTGCTAGAAATGTATTACTGAATCTGTCAAACAGGCTGGACCGTTGGAGGTGTGTCCATGCACAGCCTGACATTGTCTAGTAGGTGCTGACAGTCAGTGTGTACAGGGACAGCCCTCTGACCGCCGGGAATGGTAACGGATTCGGTAATACATCTCTAGAGCACAACACAGTTGAGAGAGGCTCCAGAATTGTTATTACTCGAGGATTTACTAGCACATACATGTCAGGAGGTGTCACAGGGTCTCTTTAAATGAACTGCGTGCTGATCTTGTGGTTGCAATCACTGACTTAGGACTTCCTTTTACAAAGACCTCTTATGACCCATGACACCTGGATAATCAGAAGGGGCTAAAGAAGGTCGGGGTGCAGCTTCATAGACAGCCTATGTGATGTGCTATTTGATTACCCATAGATTGATTTTGACATGAGACATTAAAGAGAACCTGTCACATAGATTATACCACTATGCTCTAAAGCTCCAGCATCTTACAGAATAAGGGACACAGCGCTGGAAACAGCATGTCTGTCACTAGGTTGTGCTGTCCTCAGCAAGAGTGGCATAATCTATGTGAAAGGTTCTCTTTAAGTACAGTATTTATGGGATGATGTGAGGTGCCCTGTCGTGGTGTTACTTTCCATATAAAGCTCTGTAGTACCCAGTTTCCCTGAAAATAAGACAGCATCTTTTCAGGAGGTGTCTTATTTTTCCACAAATAAATTATAGCATGCTATACGTGTGTGTGTATAAAAGTTTAGAGTCACAAATCATAGGATATATGTATGTAGAGGACATTTTATGGCAGCTGCAGTGACTTATCTCAAAGGATGGCAAATGTGGCATGCTGGGACTTGTAGAACTATAGAACTAGAAGTTCCAGCATGCCCCATCAGCCATCCTGTGAGATGTGTGTGTCAGTGTCATTGCTCTGTTCTCTCCCCCCCCCCATCCCTCCATCACTTGTACACACACTGTCTCCTCTCCTGGGATGTTCGGGACCTGTGGTGAGTCACATGACCTCCCTGCACAGGTACTTCACCCCTTCTGCTATGTCTTATTTTCAGGGGACGCCTTATACTAGGAAGTTTGAAACAAAATCTCACTGTCTTACTTTCAGAGGTGTCTTATTTTCGGGGAAACACGGTATATAGTTCTGTAGATACTAGTCTTCAGTTTTGGGTCTAAATAAGCAATTAGATGAAAAGTTGTCATGTAGGATAATTCCGTTCATGGTTGGGTGCCATGCACCTGATTGGATATACTCAGTCTTGCTGCCTGAGGTATCTTGGGCTCATACAAACTCTGAGGGTCTAGTTGGATTGAACTATAAGGGTATGTTCACATTGCGCTTTTTGGGCCCTTTTTTTTAGCGTGTTTTACGCACTGGAAAATTGGCCCAAAATCAGCCTCAGACAAGTTTCAAATAATTCCTCAATGAATATAATGTAAAATACACCTTGTCATTCACATGAAGCGTATTTCACAAGCATAATTGTTAGCTGTTTTTTGGATGCAACTACGGACGTAAAAATAAGTGACGTCAATTGTTGAGGCGCTTTTTGCTTGTAAAATCTGCATAGTTAACATTGGGGAGAGGATTTTTCATAATACACTTAAAAAAAACGCCTCTAATCAGGCGGTTTTGGAAGATGATTTTGAAGCGTAAATTTACACATCAAAAAAACGACATGTGAACATACCTTTAGTTGCTGTTTCCACGAGAAACGCATAAGTAGAGAACCCCTTATAAATTTGCAATTCTAAACCTCTTATTTAGAGATATAAAGAGCCACATGATATTGGTGAGAACAATGTAATAAGCAGGTCATGGGTAATGTGTGTACTCTTCTTCTCTCTCTACAGCAAACTGTGATCTCCAGCCTAAATAACACAGAGTTCCATGGCAGCGGTTATACAAGGTACACAATGGCACGGATACACAGGTTTCTCAGTATCATTGGTAGGGTGTGTCCATTTCAAGTTTTAAATCTGCATAAAATGTTGAGGAACCTGTTATAGTCAGACAGCATATTGCCCATCTAGTGGTCCGCGCAGCGTCTGTATCCATGCCACGGTGATCCATGCATCTTATAGATTGTAAGGTGGTCTACTCCTAACTTCGGGAAAATTAAAAAAACAACTTTGTTTGCTCTTCAGACATCATAGAAGGTAGTGCGCTTTATGGGGCTGCCTTACAGTTCTGTTTGTATACTCTTAAGCTGGACATACACATTACATTGATGTTGGTTGAACCCCTTTACCATTTACTGTGTATGATGACCTCCTAAACGTATGTTTCCACGGCGTATTGTGGTGCGTACTGTACACGTCGCAATAAGCCGGGTGTTTTAAAAGTACGCCCTGGCCAGCGGGGGGATGGGGGCGGGGGGATGGGGAGGGTGGGGTTATGGGGGGGGGCCCCATTCACTTTCATTATCAGCGGCACAGAAGTGACGTGATATTGTATGCTGAGGGAGACGGACGTAATTCATTGCTTTGTATGAGAGCTATGAATTACCGTAATTATTGGGGCGTATTGAAGTGCAATTACGTGCTGAAATACGCCCCGCAATTATGCCGTCTGAACATACCATAACTGTTCCCCAACAGCAGATGTCAGGGGAGATGATGGTCAGGCACTTGGATTTGCTAGATCCTTTTGTCTGTTGGTGGCTTACTTCCTTCCCGCCTTGATGAACAGATGTAAACTTTGGAAAGATGACCATCGGTCAACAGCTATGTATGGCCAATCATAGAGCTTGTAATGCTCACCAGAAACAGGTGGTGGATCTTCTGTGTCAGCCATGAGCTTTGGTGCGGAACTACGCTGAGGAGTGGAGTCTGAGGAGTCCCTTGACTTTAACTCCTTAAAGGTTGCCCACCGACTATAGACGTTGGGCGGTGCGTGTCTTCTTTCTGCAGCGACATATTAAGAGGAGTTTTGCAGCTCCCAGCGCTATAACTACACTGGGTGATCGGGACTCCTGATGACCCGATGGTGCCTGGGGAACATCTGTACAGTAAGCCCTGGAGACCTTGAGTAGCCCTAGGGCTGTCTGCATAACAAGCCTGCTGACAGTTCACAAAATGTACTGCCCTGACTGCAGCCTGTGTCATACAGACACAGAAAGTAATGTATTAACATATTCAAGTGTAAGCAAAAATTGTAAAATAGTTATCCCTTCATGGGATAAACAAAGTAAAAAAAGACATGTGGAAAACAAAAATAAATAATAAAATAAATAAAAATTATTGTGCATACGTTAAACAAAATCTAAACATCTTGAGTCTCCACACGATCGTAATAACCTGTAGATTCAATCGAACAGGTTATTTAGTGTGAAATGTGAAAGATGTAGAAAAAAAAAAATCTGCAGTAATTCAAATGTCAACTCAAAATATCCCTCCCCAAAGAAAGTGAAATCTTCTCCCGCATAAGTCCTTGTACAACTCCGTCATCAAAAAAATTATAAAGTTGAAACTGAAAGAAAAGGAGGCAAAAACAAAAATAATTTGCTGGTCATTAAGGCCTAGCGGTTAAGGGGTTAACTCTTTGTAAAGGAGATCAGGATTTCATTGCAGAGAACATTGCTGCCCCTGTGGTGGTCACATGTGATGACGGGTGACATGCAAGCTTGGGGCGACATGTATGAACATTGGTGCAGACAGACCAGTTCTAAAGCACTTTAAGGCAGTGTAGAAGGGCCCAAAGTATGAAGTTTCTTCGCAGGCATACATACAGGGCAGTGTAGGCCAAAACAGTGGGTCAGGACCACCTTTACCCGGGTTGGCTGTTCTTCTGCAGGGTCATAATACAGGGCAGTGTAGAGCCAAAACCCCCCCAAATCTCTAGCACCACCCTTTTCCTGGTTGGGTGTTCTTTTGGGTCATAAATACAGGGCAGTGAAGCCAATACCACAATCTGGCTCGGCCCACCTTTACCCCGGTCTGGGTGTTCTTCTGCAGGTCATACATAAAGGAAGTGTGAGCCAATACCCAAGTCTGGGTCAGGCCCACCTTTTCCCTGGTCTGTTTTTCTGAGGTCATACATACAGGGGAGTGTAGAGCCAAAACCCCAAAATCTGGCTCAGGCACCACCTTTTTCCCTGGTCTGTTCTTTGCAGGGGCTACAACAGGGGCAGTGTAGACCAAAAACCCCAATCTGGCTCAGGACCACCTTTTCCCTGGGCTGGTGTTTTCTGCAGCTCATACTACAGGGCAGTGTAGAGCCAATTTCCCCAAAAATTTGGGTCAGGCACCCCCCTTTACCCCTGGGCTGGTGTTCTTCTGCAGGTCTACAATAGGGAGTGAGAGCCAATACCACAAGTTGGCTCAGGCACCCTTTTCCTGGTCTGTTTTTTCTGCAGGTCATATATACAGGGCGTGTAGAGGGCCCAAAACCCCAAGTCTGGCTCGGCATACCCTTTACCTGGTCTGCTGTTCTTCTGCAGGTATACATACAGGGCAGTGTAGAGCAATACCACAAAATCTGGCTTAAAGGGACACCATTACTGGTTGGCTGTTCTTCTGCAGGTCATACATACAGGGGAGTGTAGAGCCAAACCACAAGTCTGGCTCAGGCCACCACCTTTACCCCGGTCTGGCTGTTCTTCTGCAGGTCATACATACAGGGCAGTGTAGAGCCAATAGCACAAGTCTGGCTTAGGCACCACCTTTACCCTGGTCTGGCTGTTCTTCTGCAGGTCATACATTTCAGGGCAGTGTAGAGCCAATAGCACAAGTCTGGCTCAGGCACCACCTTTACCCTGGTCTGGCTGTTCTTCTGCAGGTCATACATACAGGGCAGTGTAGAGCCAATAGCCAGTCTGGCTCAGGCACCACCCTTTTCCCTGGTCTGGCTGTTCTTCTGCAGGTCAAAACATACAGGGCAATTTAGAGCCAATACCACAAGTTTGGCTCACACCACCTTTACCTGGTCTGGCTGTTCTCCTGCAGGTCATACATACAGGGCAGTGTAGAGCCAATACCACAAGCTGGCCAGACACACCTTTACCCCGGTCTGGCTGTTCTTCTGCAGGTCATACATACAGGGCAGTGTAGAGCCAATCCCACAAGTCTGGCTCAGGCACCACCTTTACCCTGGTCTGTTCTTCTGCAGGTCATACATACAGGGCAGTGTAGAGCCAATACCACAAATCTGGCTCAGGCACCACCTTTACCCTGGTCTGTTCTTCTGCAGGTCATACATACAGGGCAGTGTAGAGCCAATACCACAAGTCTGGCTCAGGCACCACCTTTACCCCGGTCTGGCTGTTCTTCTGCAGGTCATTCATACAGGGCAATATAGAGCCAATACCACAAGTTGCTCAGCACCACCTTTACCCTGGTCTGGCTGTTACGCTGCATGTGATTCATACAGCCTTAGTGTAGTGTCAATACCACAAGTCTGGCTCAGGCACCACCTTTACCCTGGTCTGGCTGTTCTTCTGCAGGTCATGCATACAGGCGCAGTGTAGTGATAATACCACACGGCTGGCTCAGACACCACCTTACCTGGTCTGATGTTCTTTGCAGGTCATCATACGGCAGTGTAAGCAATACCAAAGTCTGGCTCAGGCACCACCTTTACCCTGGTCTGGCTGTTCTTCTGCAGGTCCCCTCATACAGGGCAGTGTAGAGCCAATACCAAAGTCTGGCTCAGGCACCACCTTTTTCCCTGGTCTGGGGTTCTTCTGCAGGTCATACATACAGGGCAGTTGTAGAGCCAATACCACAAGTCTGGCTCAAAGGGACCACCTTTACCCTGTCTGGCTGTTCTTCTGCAGGTCATACATACAGGGCAGTGTAGAGCCAGTACCACAAGTCTGCTCAGGCACCACTTTACCCCGCTGGCTGTTTTTTGCAGGTCATGATACGGGCGTGTAGACCCGTACAACAATTCAGGCAGAGTTGTCGTCTTGGCATACATGCTGTTCTAACTGTTCTGCGCCTAGATTTTGTTACAAAGAATCATAAGGGCTCGTTCACACGGCTTATTCTGGGACAGATTTCAGCCGTATTGCGCGCTGTATTTGCGCGCAAATACGGCTGAAATCCGTCCCAGGCATTACGGTTATCCACAGTTCTCATAGAGAACTGTGGATTCCGTCTCCGAGAAAGTGACATATCAGTTATTTACCGCGTGTACGCGCCGTGAATAATGCATGTCTATGTGGCCGGCGGGCTGCCGGCCCCCCGCTGCATGGCAGCCAGCGTAATTGCGGGGCGAAATCCGTCCCCGCAATTACGCCGACAAGAAGCCGTGTGAACTGGCCCTAAATGTGTCTACGTCTATGAATGTGATGTAACACCCCAAACCTTTGGCGTATTAGAAAGTGTCGTCCCTGGACTTATCACGCCAAAGTTTGGAGTGCGATTATTCATACATCTATAGAACAGGGCTACAACAGCTTTTTGGCGCCAGATAACTGGCACAGACAGGCAGGGTACTTTTATGAACAGGTAGACAGGCTAGAGGCAGTAGACAAACGGAGAGGTCAGGAGACGAGCTGAGATCCGAAACCATAAATTAACACAGATGATCGTAAACGGACGCTTTGAAACACACCAACAAACTGGCAACGGAGCTAGTGAGGAATCAGGAGGCAGGGCATTGGCCAGAGAAAGCTTGGTGGCATGCACTGGCCCTCTAAGGCCTCGTTCACACGGCTTATTTTGCCGCGGATTGGCGCCGTACTGAGCGCCGGATTTGCGCTGCAGTACGGCGCCAATCCGTCCTTGTCATTACGGTAATCCACTGCTCTCATAGAGAACTATGGATTCCGTCACTCCTCCCCGCTCGGCGAATCCGCCGCGGGGGGAGAAAGTGACATGCACATTATTTACGGCGCGGACGCGCCGTAAACAATGCATTGTCTATGGGGCACACACATCCGTCCGGAATAAGCCGTGTGAACACGGCCTAAATCAGCAAGAAGCAGTGTGCGCAGGCCCTAGGGAAGAACGTGCAACAGGAGAGCAAGGTAGCAGAACGGGGACCAGCCACAGCAAAGAGTAAACTAGTGCTTCTGCGGCTTTAGGGATAGGTCGCGGCAGCTCAAACGGGGTTTTCTACTCGATGAGTTTGGGAAAGGAAGTGAAGATGAAAACCCGACATGAAATGGATATATCCAATGATCGTAATAGTCTTAGATTATGTTGGTCGGGTGAAGCAGGCGATTATAAG
Organism: Phyllomedusa bahiana; assembly: GCA_025379985.1. Classification (NCBI taxonomy): domain Eukaryota; kingdom Metazoa; phylum Chordata; class Amphibia; order Anura; family Hylidae; genus Phyllomedusa; species Phyllomedusa bahiana. The sequence continues at coordinate 76,896 of JAODAL010016981.1, forward strand.
ATGTTCGGGTTACATGTATTTTGTATATGTCGGAGTGAAAAGGATCCTTTGTTCTCACATGAGATGCCGCTGCCGGGCACCTTTTGCCCCTTTAATTCTCCTCGCAACAATGAAAACAAATATATGACCAAGCAAGGCTCTTTGAAAAGGGTAATTTTTGCCCCCCTTTTTAAAGTGTTGCAACCTTTATCTAGTACTGAAAGTTTGGTGCCCAACCAAAGATCTCAGGGCCAAAGCTACATTGATGTGCTATACTTCTATTACAGCATATAAAACTCACTTGTAGGGTTAGGAAGAGGCTGCTTCTATAACTCTATTATTGATCATAAGGGTATGTTCACACGATGTACTGAGACACGTACAGTACGCGCCGCAGTACATGGTGTCTTTCGGGAGCTCACGCTGATACGCGCGTACTCTTACTCTTTACAATTGGGGGTGTTTTTTGTGCACATCTGAATGGTAAACATGCGGGGCGGTCTGTGTTAAACGCACCCCCTTTTAAAATAAAAATGGTAACCCCCATCTGACGATTCAGTAACAAAAAAAATTTTTAGGAGAAAAACAGAGGAAACAAACAACAAAAGTAAGGAGAAGATCTACAGAAGGGTTATATACGGGGAACAAAAGGGATTTATAAAACCCCTGTGGAGAAGTCACAGGTCCCCTTTAAATGTTAACTGTCTGTGCCAGCTATTTTAGCCTGAGGAAAGACTCACCATAGATTTTGGCGATGGGACCAGTGACTGGTAATCCATAGAGGTGCCTGCTGCATGATCATTACTTTAGTTCAAGTGGAGTTATGTATGGAGAGTATTTTGATAGGGCTCCCGTCCCAGGAATTTTGCTCTCAGTAGTGCGTAGCATAGCGATGTTCATTTATAACTGTTTTTTTTTTTCAGCATGGCTATTATATATGGAGTGTTCTCCGCCTCCAATCTGATAGCACCTTCTGTGGTTGTATTGATTGGTACCCAGTTATCCATGTTCTTCAGTGGCCTATTTTACAGGTATGTGGGGTCTGTACAATGAGGCACCTGCCTGGGGGCTAAAACGATTTTTTAGTGTCGGTTGTATCTCTGCAAACCTTTTTTTCCTTCTTTTCTATTGTAGCGCTTATATTGCAATGTTCATCCAGCCGTTCACTTGGTCGTTTTACACATTATCTGTTTTAATCGGGATTGCTGCTGCCGGTGAGTGTGTTATGTTCTACATCATTATAGTTAGCCATGTTACTTATTACTTTTGTATATTTTCTACAATACGGAACATTTGGAGAATTTTTGCTGTGTCTTTTTTCTTTTACAAATTTTGGGGATGTTCACACGGGTTTTTTGAATGTATTCGGGCCCATTACAGCCCCTACTGCGGAATTTCGGGCTGAAATAGTCCCCTTTATTACGGGAATCCCCCTTTCATAGAGAACTATGGATTAGTCCCTCTCCCGCTCCCCCATCCGGCACGGGGGGGGGAAGTGCATCTACTTATTCACGGGTATCCGCGCCCTGGAAATGCATGTCAAGGGGCCCCACCTCCCCCCCCCGTACACGGCGTAATTTTTCGGGGCGAAAACTCCCCAATTAACTGGTGAAAAAAAGCCTTAGATCACGTCTGGCCCAAGGCTATTTGTAAATTCCTTTACAATGGCAGAAAGTTGTCCACCAAAAATTGATAAAATGGGGCCTGTTTGGCGTCCTCCTAAAACTGATCTGGCACCGCCAATTTTTTTTGTTTTTTCTTTTCCTGTGATGAAAAAAAAACTGAAAAAAATGACGCAATGGGACCCGGCCCTACCGGACAGATTCAATAAAATGATTATGGGTTTTCCTTTGTTCGATAGTAAGGGTGTAGCAGAGCATTTTGAGATCACAAATGATTTAGGGTCCTTCTTTTTTCTCCTCCCGAGTTCCCCAAGCCTCCATGCATCTCGGTCATTTACATGTACTAAAAAGTCTAAAAATTCCATTAAAAACTTCCTGGAAACAAATCTTTTCCCCATATTTATTTTTTAAATGCACCTCCAGTTCCAAAACATTTTTGACATGTCTTAAAGATGTGTCGGGGTTTTTTTTGTGGGGAGGGTTAAAATTTCTTTGGGGGAACCTTTCCAAGTCAAACTGCTGAAAAAGGAAGCACATTGGGCCTTTTCATCTGTAGGGAAAAGCAGACAATGGCCCTAGCTTTTTGGTTCCGGAGGGGAAGC
>JAODAL010016982.1:0-79095 GCA_025379985.1 Phyllomedusa bahiana
TGCAAGGTGAAAAAGGGGAGGGAGGCGACTGCGGGAGAACGGGAGCTGAGGAGGGGGGGAGGGGGCGCAGGCTACTCACCTCCCAGGCAGGAAGACCCGGAGCACGCCACTGTCCGGCAGTTGAAGGCTCCCCCCCTGGTGACCCGGGAAAATCTTCAGTGCATGTCCGCCCGGCCCCTCATGGCTTCAAACTCCCACGGGTAACACATACGCAGGTCTCCATTGAGTGAGGAGCCTCCTGTAGGGACCAGGAATACAAAGGTAAAAGGAGGGAAACGCAATATCTTCATAATGTAAACTGTACGAGGTTTTGTCTGAGTGTGTGTGTGTCTGAGTGTGTTGTGTGTGTCAGAGTGTGTGGTGTGGGTGGGTGGGGTTGTGTGTGTTGGTAGTGGGGTGTTGTTGAGTGTGTGTGTGTTGAGTGGGGTTTTGATTTTGTGGGTGTTTGATTGTGTGTTGAGGTGTGTGCCCTGAGGTGTGTGTGTTTGATTGGTGTCGGTGTGTGTGTGTCTGAGTGTGTGTTTGGTGGTCTTCTGGAGGTGTGTGTGTGTGTGTTTGATTGTGTGAGTGTGTTTTTGTGTATTCGAGTGTCTATGTTTCTGAGTGTGTGTGTGTCTGATTGGGGTTGTGTGTGTGTTGTTGTGTTCTGAGTGGGGGTTTGTGTGTCTGATTGTGGTTGTGTGTGTTTTGGGGTTTTGATGGTGTGTCAGTGTTTGTGTGTCTGATTGTGTGTCTGAGTGGGTGTGTGTCTGAGCGTGGGTGTGTGTCTGAGCGTGGGTGTGTGTCTGTGTGTGTGTGTTGAGTGGTTATTTGTTCTGAGTGTGTGTTCTGGTGTGTGTGTTGTGTTCTGAGTTTTGTGTGGGGGTTTTGTCTGTGTGTGTGTGTCTGATTGGTGTCTGAGTGTTGTGTGTGAGTGTTTGTTGGTGTTTGGGGGTGTGTGTGTGTCTGAGTGTGTGTTGTGTGGTGTTGAGTGTGTGTGTCTGAGTTTTGGGGGGGGGGTGTGTGTCTGATTGTGTGTTGAGTGTGTTGTCGTGTGTTGTGTATGATAAAATTATGTTCACACTGCGTAAATTGGGGGCGTTTTTCCCCCCGCGTATTTCGTTCAATACGCCAGACATTCGCACGAATTACGGTTTTAATTCATAGCTCCCCTAGAGCCCAAATGGTTACATGTGTTTTGTATGCCAGGGGGAGCAGCGCGTGGTTTTAAAACACACAGCTATTGCGGTGGTACCATACTCGCCGCAATAAACCGGGGTGAACTAGCCCAAAGGGCCCCGGCCCCGGAGTATTTGGGACCCTAGCTCGCCCCCATTTGGTACCCACCAAAAAACTTTGCTTACCCCAATAAAAGTCATCCCAATGGGGCGGGAATAAACCCTATAATATATTAAAATGTGAAACTCCCTAGCCCAAATTTCATCATCTAATGGCTTTTTTTTCACAAGGTCCTTCCTTGGGGACTCCCTTTAAACTTACCGGTATAGTGAAGAACCTGACTGGGATATATACACCGTTGCAGCTTTTTCTAGCTGCTCCCTTACAATATATTGTGCTATATTTTCTTCTGCCACCTTTATATTATATACAACAAACACCTAATATTATGATACTGCAGTATATTGATTACAATAGTAATTCCACCAACCAGATCGCTGATCCTAGCGAAAGGTCCTTATTACACTGAGGATAATATTATACAGTTTCCGGTGTTCTACTTTAATAAATAGCCACTTTATGCATGGAAGATGTTTTATTGTAAAATCAGAAAGATGATTATAAATACAAAACATAAGTCTTTTAATTAATATGCAATTGTCTAGAGATCAAAGAACATGAAATTAAAATAGAACCAAGTGTTATCATCCCAGCTATGGATTTGATTGAAACAGTTTAATTTATTAAACATTGGTTAAAAGCAATGAGCGCTTTCACCCTAGGGATGTAATTGTGATGATAACATCCTTCTGAACATATGTCAATTAAAGCAAGGCTATCATCTTGTTACATTTCAATGTACAGTAAAATTATAATTTTACTTGTATTATCATTGTAGCTAATGTCTGTTCTTTATTTAAATATTGCCAGATCAGTTTTTAATTGTACATTGTAGAGAAGGGACATAGCCCTATGTATAGTAAATAATCAGAAACTTTCAGTGAGTATTTTTCAACATGTGTTCAAATGAAATTTTTGAAAAACCCATAAGAAAAATGTACATTCCAAATATCTGCAGAGACTGTTGGAGGCATCTTTCCCATTTAGAGGTTCTCTTTGAAGCCCTTCTTTCAGCATGTTTAAAATCTTGTAAAATCAGTATGAATCTTAAAGGGAATTTGTCGTTAAAAAAATGACTTATTGTTTAAGTCACTTTTTTATGTTAAACACATTTTTTATGAATTATTGATTATTATTTTTTTTATTTTTCATATCGCTTTTAATATTTTTTAATAATTCCAGAGTCCTGCAGTTTTCACTTTGGCCACTGGGCCTAATAATAGTCTGACACTTCCTGTTCTGTAGAGAGAGATTTTCAGTAGTCTGCACATGATCAGACTAAAAATAAAAAAATAAAGTAAAATATGTACATTGCCCTTTCTGCAACGGGTCGCGCCGCGATCCGGTCCACGGACCGCGGGCGCACCCGTGTCCCTCTCGGCGGTCCCCGGCAGGGACGGATGGCGCCGCGGGCCGCACTGCTGGCCGTGGTCGCATCCGTCCCATCCACTCACCTGACCTCGCTCCTGCTCAGCTCTCGTCCCCTGCTGGCCGGAATGCGCGTGCGCGCCCCATAGCGCGCGCGCTCGTTCATGTAAATGTAAAGGGACAGTGCGCCGGTAATTAGTTAATTGCCGGGCGCTGTCTCTATATAGTTTTGCCTCCGTGCCCTAGAGAAAGCGTTCCTGTGTATCTACCGTCTTGCCGTGTATTCTGACCTCTGCCTACGTTTATCGACTCTGAACCTTTGCCGCCTGCCCCAACCTTGCCGCCTGTCCCCGACTACGCCTACGTCTCACGATTCTGTACCACGCTCACCCTTGGCCGCCATCGCAAGCAAGTCACCTCAGGGGTAGTGACCTGGTAGACTCCTGCCGCAGCAAATCCATCCTGCTTTGCAGTGGACTCTGGTGAAAACTGGGACCTACTTAGATTCCCCTTCCTGGAGTGGCTTACACCATCGCTTGTGGTGGTCCAGCGGATCCACTACCAAGTCCGTTACAGTAAGATCCAGCCATGGATCCCGCCAAGGTGCCTCTGCCAAGCATCGCAGATCTTACGACGATTGTTGCCCAACAATCGCAGCAAATCGCTCAACAGGCTCAGCAGTTGGACCAGCTCTCCGCCATGATGCGTCAGCTTCTTGCATCTCAGCAACAGTGTCCGTCTCTGTCCGTGGCTCCGTCTACATCAGCTGTTCCCTATTGGCTACCGTGGGACAAGCTTCTGTTCCTTTTCCCTCCAGCTTTGACTGGGGTGATCCCAAGCTCTGCTGGGGTTTTATACCCTAGTGCTAGAGATGGGCGAATCGTTCTAACTCGATTTGTTGAAATTCGTTTAGAATTTCAGGAAAACTTCGGTTCTGAATTGAAGTCGCAGTTTGGGGGTACTTAGGAGCCGTTGATCGCAAGTGTGCTTTTTGATGATATAATGGCCTGCGAGCACATGGCGCTTCATTGGGCAAAAGCACTCTGAGGAGGAAGAATGGGCATAGCCTGCATGACATGTGCAGAGATGAAGCCAATCAGAGACCGGTGGATTCTGTGAACGTCACAGCACTATATAATTCTGGGCGCTGACGCCTGGGAGTCATACCGCTTCTGTACTGATCATGGATAGGTGGCTGCATGCCGCGGCTGAAAGCTCTTGCTGAAGAATTGATTTTTTATATAGCGTTTGTTAGGTGGGGTGTCTCAAGTTGTATCAGAGAACATGCTTCTCTTTATGTTTATTTCTGATTTTTTGGTGTATTGGATATGAAGGAACCAGTGTGCGTCCACTGCAGACTGATCATAATTTTTTTAACTGCTTTTCTGCTCTCACAGCAATTGAATATCTCAAGGGGCATCTATGGCAGTCCTGTTGTATTTCTTTTAAGGAAACAGCGTTTTTATAATACAAATTACACTTCGTAATTTTTGGTCTCTATTATTTTGCGCATTTTACATCCAGGGTTAATTATAAAGCGTTGTTTTTGTGCTGTGGTGACATAAAAATTAGACCGTCTTTTTCACCGCAAGATAATAAATAAATTTTTCCATGTAGCATAATTCACAAGCGGAAAGGGTTAATTTACAATTTTTTTCCTCTTGTTGTGTTTGCGTTAGAAAACACGCAAGGTAACACGCTACAAAGCTTGTAGTTTCGGGTCTTGTACTCAATTCTTTTGTGCAATTTACATCCAGGTGCGTTAATTAGATTGTTTGCTGCTGTTGAGACTCCAAGAAACCGTCTTTTTCACGCCACAATAAATACAATTGTTCTGTGAGGCTTAATTCACCAAGCGAAGTTAATTACAATTTTTTCTCTTGTTTGTGCCTAGACGTAGAAAACACGCAATTGTAACACTCGCTACAAGCTAGTAGTTTAGGCTGCTCAATTCTTTTGAGCAAATTTTAATCCAGGGGTTAATTAAGCGTTGTTATGTTTTTTTACTGCTGTTGTGAACCTCCATGAAAGCGTCTTTTTTCACCGTCAAAAAAATACCAATCATTCCTGTAGTCGTAAGTCACAAGCGAAGGTTAATTACAATTTTTTCCTCTTGTTCGGGGGGTAGTAAAACGCAATTGTAACACCACTACAAAGGTAGTTGTTTCGGATGCTCCACTTCTTTTGCCGCTATTTACATACCAGGGTTAATTAAGCATTGTTATGTGTGCTGATGTGACTCCAGAAACCGTCTTTTTCAACGCCAATAAATAAAATTTTCCTGTTGCAGAATTCACAAGCGAAGGTTAAATCTACCACATTTTTTTCTCATGTTGATTGTACGCGTAGAAAACCGCAATTGTAAACGCTACATAGTGTTAGTTTCTGGCTGCTCAATTCTTTTGCGCAATTTAAAATCATGGGGTTAATAGACTGTGTTATGCTGCTGTTGTGACTCCATAGAAACCGTCTTTGTCACCGCCGCAAAAAATACAATTTTACTGTAGCATAATTCACATGCGAAGGTTTGAAGGTTTATTACAATTTTTTATATTGATTGTAGTAGTATGAAATACACGCAATTGTAACTTGCTAAAAAGCTAGTAGTTTCAGGGCTGCTCAATTCCTCTTTGCGCATATTTTACATTCCGGGGGTTATTACGGCAGTTTGCTGCTGTTGTGACTCCAAGAAACCGCTTTTTCACCGCAAAAAATACAATTTTCGTTGCATAATTCCAAAAGCGTAAGGTTAATTACAATTTTTTTCTTGGTTGTGTGGAGGTAGAATAAACGCCAATTGTAAACGTAGCAAAGTAGATCGTTTATGGGATGTCTGCTCAAATTCTTTTTCACAAATTTACATACAGGGGTTAATTAAGCGTTGTTTCTGCTGTGTAATTGTGACTCCAAGATACCGTCTTTTTCAACCGCATAAATAATATATTTGCCTGTAGCTTAATTCACAAGCGGGAGGGTTAATTACAATTCTTTCTCTCTTGTTGTGTAGGCGTAGAAAACGCACGCAAAATTGTAAACATGCTGATACAAAGCTAGTAGTTTCCGGTGCTCAATTCTTTTGCGCAATTACATCCAGGGGGCTTAATATAAGCGGTTGTTTTTGTGCTGTGGTGACAAAAATAGGGTACGTCTCTTTATCACAGCCAAAAAAATAAATATCCTGTAGCTTCAATTTACAAGCGTAAGGTTAATTACCAATTTTTTTCATTGTTGTGTAGCGTAGAAAACACGAAATTGTAAACACGTAAAAGGCTAGTAGTTTCCGCCTGCTCAATCTTTTGCCCAATTTACATCCAGGGTTAATTTAAGCGCTTGTTGTTGTGCTGAGGTGACAAAAACTAGACGTCTTTTTCACCGCCAAAAAATAAAATTTCCTGTAGCATAATTCAAAGCGAAGGTTAATTACAATTTTTTCTAATTGTTGTGAAGCGTAGAAAACAAGCAATTTGTAACAACGCTACAAGCTAGGAGTTTCCGGCTGTCTCATTTTTGCGCTAATTTACATCCAGGGGTTATTTAAGCTTTGTTCTGCAGTTTGTAATCAGTAACAAGGAAACTTGTTTTTCACGCCACAAAAGGTAATTCTGTAGCATAATTCATATCTGAAGGTTAATTAAGCCTATGTTTGTGCTATTTTTAATCAGTAAAATACACAGAGTTTTTTAAACGGGCAACCTACAAAGTCCAATTTTTCCTGCCATTTTGTTGGAGCGCAATTTATACTCCAAAGAGTTACCCAAGCTTCTTAGTGGGTTCATTTGGCGTCAAATACAGGGTGTGTATTTATTCATAAAACAGAAGTCTCCTTCATCAACAACAGTGTCTGTACATCTATAGAACAAGACAGTATGTCAGAAGAGAGGTGGCAGGTTCTTACGTACGAGTGGCAGAGGCACAAAATTCCATGGCCAGTCGCAGCACACAAGGGGACGTACGCAGCAGGGGTCACTCGCGTGGGGCCACAAACTGCCGCTGTCATTAGCAGGTGTGTTGTTCAGCAGAGACCCATGGTTCTTGATTGGTTGGACTAGGTCATCCAATTCTCCCAGATGGAGACATTGAAAGCCCCAAGCCAAGAGCTCGGTGGGAAAGTCGACACAAACTTGTAGTTGGCATGGCTCGGGAGTGGTCAGCGGGCCCTCACCTGTCCTCATCCCGCCTCTGTAGCCATCAGTTCCCTCAGCCAGAGACTCTACTTTGTCGGTTGGGCACACGGACCTGCGATCAACACATGCAGCTGTCACATCCGGTAGGCCTGGGAGAAACGTAGGCTCAGATGTAGGGGGTCCATCTGCGCCGCAGCAACAGCCGCCAAGCAAGCAGCAAGCGCCAGTGGTACGCATTGCCCTTGCAGGCCAGTCAAGGCCACCACCTCTGCAGAAGGGGAGCTGTTTCTCGTTGACCATTCATCTAACGGTCCAGATGCTCTTGTCTCGCTACTCATGTGGCGCAGCGTATTCAGCAAGGCGTTTGCAAGAGACTTCACGTATGCGTCCATCCATCTAAGTGCAGCAGACTGACTGTGCTCCTGTCCAAGTTGTTTGTACTGCAGTCCCTCCCTTTCCAAAATGGTGGACTCTGCATCGTTCAGGAACTTATTGGCTTGTGCCGAGCCGAGATGGACTATTTCAAGCCGTTATTTCTATTTTCCAAAAAAGGCCTAGTACCAGCACTTCATAAAATATGAGAACAGAAGTGGGACAGGTCTTAAGATTATCTGTTTTGTTCCAAGGTGCACGGCACGCGGACGTTCTGGAGCTATAAACTACTGGTAGGGCAGTACATGCTTGAGGCCCACTGGGTGGATTGTGCCTTCGGCCCAGCACACAACTACTTGGAAGGAGACGCCGCTTTCTCCTCCTCGTATGTCAAACTGCTGGTCCTGCGCCATTGTCCGCCTCCTCCTCCGGTCCACCACACACCATTCAGCCGCTCACAATAAGTACTGCTCCATCTTACCACATGTGTAGGGCACAGCGGAGTAGCAGTTCTACACTGGTTGCCTCGGAGAACAAAGTCACACAGGGGAGGAAACTGACTCCGCGTCATGCAGCAAGAAATGATTTGTGGTTTCACCGCGCCAACTGCAATCGGAAACCATGGTGACGGACAATGGGATGTCAACATGGTGTCCGCGTGCCATCGTGGAGGGATGGTCCATGCACATGCATGGCGCACATGTTCAATCTGGGTGTTGATAAGGTTCCTGAAGTCTTCACGATTCTTAAGACATTTGAAATGGCCAGGGAAAACTGTGCATTAATGTTGCACTTTATCCATTCGTACAAAGCAGGAACACACCTTACCGAGTTCAAGCGCAGAACGGCCCCCCAAACAAATCATCTATGATATGCGATTATGTTTCCACCAGTTGGGACATCCGCGGACATGTTGGAACCGGCTGTTATGAACAGAGGAAAGGCCATTAAAAACGATTTTTTTCTGATGATCCAGGCAGACAGAAGTCTCCTGTGTTTACTTTGATGTCAGCCAAGTGGCTGCTCATGAGTGACACCTGCCGTTTGTAGAGGCATTCGAGGGAGGCGACGTCTATTTGTCTCAGTCGAGGAACTACGGGATGAATAGGTCATTCTCCATGCTTCATGTTCCTTGGAAAGGATGCTGAAAAATTGTACTGGCAGGATAATGGAGACGTGGCAGACCTACATTCGTGGCCAACCTGATGTCTGGTGGGACTGAATTGGTGCGACGGAGGAGGAGGACATTGGAGCAGATGATTGTCTGGTGAAATGAGTGGATTTTCTACCAGGTGACAAGTGAGGAGGTGATAGGAGAGTGGAGGAGGTGGATGGAGATGAGGAGGACGATGGCAGATGACCCCTATGCACCGTGGAGTATACAGTGGAAATGGAGGCAGGGAGCCTCGGAGTCACTTGTGCTCAGAGGGCCGCAGCATGCTTTTTTGCTGGCTTGTGACAGAGCCAGAATAGTCTAGCATCCGGCAGATGGATGACTTCTGGCTCTCCCACTCTATTGGACTCGCTACCGGTCCAAAATGGGTGCCTTTTCCCAGCTATTGAGAGGGGAGGAAAACTCAAATACTCTAGGGAAATCCTCCGTTTATAATCAGTTGGCCGCTGGCCTATGGAGTGTGGTGGGCATCGTTCCCTCTGACAGGTTGACCGGGGGGTTCCTCAGCGCTCACGTACTACTTGCCGCGCTGATGGGGCTAAGGTTGGCGGGCGTAGTGAGCAGTCCAGCGTCCGATCAGCAGTAACCTAAGTTGGAGTCTCTGATGAGCAGTTCCTTCACGCCGCCTCACTAGTGAGGAGGGTAAGTCGCCTGCCGCCCAGAGCAGTTCCTGGAGCTCAGTCCACTGATCCAACAGTTGGTTGGTATATTGCACTCTGCAACCAGTTAGAAGATCCGCTGGACACTGGGCAGCCAAACTGGATGTGTGAGCCGCAAACTTGCCGAGTTTTGCAGTGGAGAGATTTCCTGCACACAATGCTCGCCGGGCCAGTATAGTTGATGGCTATCAGATGCGGAGTGTTCAGAGTAGAGGCGGGCGGGGCGGCATCGTTAGCCAGAAGGGACGAACCCGCTTGTCGCCACGGGTGAATGTGGAATGACACTGACCTTTGTCAAGATGAAATAGGCATGGTGGATTCGGCCAGGTATTTCCACACACCACTGTTAGGCAGTCAGACATACATCAGCCATGACGCCTCACCGCCAACTGTGAGTAAATGAGTCTGGGTTCAAATACCTGCCTCTGCGCACTATTCTGATGCCCGAACGCACTGATGCCAACAATCTGCCTGACAGTTTCTCCGCATATGCCCATATCATACGCTCGCTTTTACCAGGGACTGTGTATTGCCACACCTCCCACTCTGTGTTCAATTGTGGAACACTGTTCTGTACTCCAATTAGCTGCTGTCATGCTGTAGTGGCTGCTGCCGTTGACTCACACACTGTGTCATTGTGCCACTGTCTTGACTTTCACGCACTGTGTCATTGTGCCCACTGTACTCTGTCCGTCTACTGCTGCTCATGGTGGCTCGGCTCGGTGGTACCTACACGAAACTGTTGTCTTGTCTCCACTCTGTGGCATATCCTGTTTTCGCACCTTACAGAATGTGGATTGTGCCACTGTATGACTAATGCTGCTGCTTGTGGCTGCTGCCGTGACCTAACACACTGCTGACATGGGGCACTCTGTATGAACTAATGCTGCTGGCTGTGGCATGCTGCTGTGACCTACACACTGTGTCACTTGTCCTACATCTTGTGGCATACTCCTGTTTTGCCACCTTCCAGCATGTGATTGTGCCACTGTCTGATTCTCAGGCTGCTGCATGTGGATGCTGCGTGACCTCAACACTGTGTTCATTGTGCACTAGCCCTGACCTACATGCTGCTGCTGCAATGACCTACGTGCGCAACACGTGTCATTGTTCCACTCTGTGGCCTACTCCTGTTTTCTGCCACATCAGATCTGATTGTGCAATGTCTGACCTCATGTGCTGTGTGGCTGCTGCCGTGGACTCCACACAGGTCATTTGTGCCATCTCTTGACCTCTATGCTGCTGCAGTGACTGCTGCTCTGACTACACACTGTTGTCATTGTACCACTCTGTGGCCTACTCCTTTTTTGCACCTGCCAGAATGTCATGTGCCACTGCCGACCTCATGCTGCTGCTGCAGTAGACTGCACACTGTGTCAATGTGCCACTGTTCTGACCTCTAATGCTGATCTGTGGCTGCTGCCGCTGCACCTACACACTGTGTCATTTACCACTCTGTGGCCTACCTCCTGTTTTTGCACTCAAGAATGTGATTGTGCCTACTGTCTGACCTCATGCTGCTGTGCTGTGGTCTGCTCGCTTGACCTCCACATACTGTGTCATTGTGCCAGCAGTCTGCGGACATCATGCTGCTGCTGGGCTGATAGGCGGTGAGACTACACACTGTGTATTGTCCCACCTCTGTGGCCTACTCGCGTTTTAGCACCATCTCCAGAAGTCATTGTGCCAATGCCTGCACCTCTTGCTGCTGACATTGCCGTTCTACCAACTGTGTATTGTGCCTCTGTCTCGACTCATGCTGCTCCTGTGGGGCTGCTGCCGTAGACTACACACTGTGTCATTTTCCCACTTGTGGGCCTACTCTGTTTTTGCCAAATCACAGTATGTGATTATGCACTCTGTCCTGACCTCATGCATGCTGCTGTGGTGCTGCTTGAACTACACACTAGGTCATTGTGCACTGTCTGACTCATGCTGATGGCTGTGGCTGATGCGTGACTACACACTTGTCATTGTGGCCACTGAATGACCTCATGCTGTGCTGTGGCTGCTGCCGTCCTGACCTACACAATGTGTCCTTGTTGCACTCTGGTGCGATTACATGTTTTTGCCACTCCAGAATGTTACATTGTGCCCCTGAGCTGAACCTATGTGCTGTGGCTAGCGCCGTCACCTCCACACTCTGTCACTAATGTTGCACCTGAGCACTTCCTCAGCTTGTTTTTTTCCAGCTTTCTCTGGCGGATGACTTTATCAGGCAAATTTCCGCTTTAGTTTTTTTGGTCATGTTTGCTCCTTTAAAGGAATTCTCGAGAATAGAGGGTCCGATACGCTGCCAACCGCATCGGCCTACGACTGCCCTATTGACCTCTCCCTGGAACCAGGTCCTCCCGGTGTTAGGGTCTAATCTCGCTAGTCGCACGTGCCGGAGACTCAGGCCATGTCAGCACTACATACAGGAGAACTTGCTGAAGGAGGTTTTTCGTAAATCCTCATTCCCCAGCCGGAGATGGGTTTTTCTTGTGCAGAAGAAGGAATGGTTCTCGTCCTTGTATCGACTACGGGGAACTAAATAAACTAATCACCGTTGAAAACCGCTAACCTATCCCAATGATTCTGAAACTTTTTGAGTCGCCTCAAGGAGGCAAAGGTTGTCTCAATTGATATCTGCGATGGAGCTATAACCTCATCTCAGAATTCGAGGAGGGGGACGAGTGGAAGGAGGCTTTTAATACCGAGATTGGACATTTTGATTTCTCGTGATGCCCTTTGGAGTACTGTAACGCTCCAGCTGTGGTTCCAAAGATTCGTCAACGTGTCTTCGGGATCTCTTCGTACAAATGTGTCATCGTGTTCGGTACATAGATGACATCCTGGACTTTTCTACCTGATCTTCAGACTCATCGGACTACAAAGTGCGCAGGTTTTCTACGAATCTGCGAGCTACCGGACTGGTCGCCAACAAGTGGAGAAAAGTTTATTTCCATCAGACCAGCTACCTTTCCTCGGGTACTTCGTTCGGCTAAGGGCCTGAAGATGGACCCAGCAAAATTGCTCTGCGGTGCTAAATGGCCTCGTCGCCTGTTGGCCTATTCGGGCCGATACTGCACTTTCCTGGGCCTTCGCAATTATTAATGCGCAATTTATTCCCACTTCTCCACCTTTTGGTGGTCCTATGTGGCCCTCATAGGAAGAATGCGACCCGAAATGTGGCCCTCGGAGGCTGAGAAGGGCGTTTTTTATTGATCCTACAAGATTGCCTTCTCTCCATGAACTGTTTGGTCCACGTGCTGATCCCGAGAAGCGTTCTCCTTGTAGAGGTGGATGCCTCTTCTGTGGGGGCAGGGGCGATCTCACACAGAAGGCCCAAAGCAAGATTTCACGATGTGGTTTCTTCTCAAAAGACATTTGTCGCTGGCTAGAGCGGAACTATTCATTGAGGGACGAGAACTTTTGGCTATTCAATTAGCACTTTTGGAGGAGTGGAGACATCTCTGTTGGAGGGGGGCTCGTCATCAATCGACTATCTTTACGGACCACAGAAGAAATTTACTGGTACTTCAGGGGCCAGCATTATATATTTCGCCAAAGACCGTGTGTACTATTTTCTCACGTTTAGTCTTTCAACATGTCCATTTCCGAAACCCTGCTTGAGGAAAAATCGTAAAGGGCTGATGCCCTCTCCGCGCCTCGGACGTGGTCAGGTGAAGAAAACCTCGTATGTGTCACAAGCATTATCTCTCCCGTACGTTGGTTCGCGTGGCTCCAGCAGACTCTCCAAACCGTTCCTACGGGCAAGAATTACGTGGACGCGGCACTCAGGAATAAGTTTCCTCTGGAGTGAATTGCGTGTGGTTACATAGCTCCTTATAGGCTGGCATCCCGGAGCTCGGAAGGTCCTACACTTTGATTATCACGGCACTACTGGTGGCTACCGGGAATATGGTCAAGATGTCATCGGACTTCTCACACCTTGCACTGTGTCTATGTGCTCGGATACAAAACGGCCCCAGCACAGGCCGCAGGTCTCTTGCATCCAGCCCGTGCCAGAAATCCCTTGGACAGCACATAGCCATGGATTTCTATCACGGATCCTTCCGGTTTCCTCTGGGAATTCTGTCATCTGGGTGGTTAGGGACCGGTTCTAAAGTATGTCCACTTTGTACCTCTTCCGGTCTGCGTTTGCACCAAAATTGGCTGGTCATTTCTTCCAGGCTATTTTCGTGGATACATGGGTTACCTTCACAACATTTACTCTGATGGGTGTTCAATTTGTTTCGATTTGCTGTGCACTATGCCATCCCAGTCTGCAAGTCAAGTTGGACTTCTTCACTCGGCCTAATCACCCTCAGTCCAATGGGCAGGTGGAAGAGGGTGAAACAAGGTCATGGGAGTATACCTGCGTCTTTTTGTATCCGGACGTCCAGACGACTGGGCGACGCTGCCCCTTGGGCCGAATTTTCTTATAACCATCGGACTCAGATGCAGCTGGCGTCTCCCATCTTTGTAGTTCTATGTCGCCACCCGGCCAAACCTCCCCCCATTCCCCTGCCCACTGATTCGGATGAAGTACCCGCTGTCATTGAAAAGTTCGGGATGTCAACGGCCATCTGCAAGAGACTCGACGTTCCTTTACTTCGGGCCTCTGCCGTATTGAAGATCAGGCAGAACAAAAGGAGAAGACCGCCCGACGTTCCTCCAAGGGGGACCAAAGTTTGGCTCTCCTCGAGGGTATGTGGGCCTGAAGGTTCCCAGTCTTTAAAATTGGGGCCCTAGCTTCATCGGACCACTTCAAGGTTATTTGCAGCTGAATCAGGTGATGTACAAAGACCTCTGTGTTACCTCCATATCTCCAGATCAAAAGTCATTCCATGTCTCCCTCTTTAGCCATCTGGTTCTAAACCGGGTTGTCTATCAGAGAAGGTAACGCTCTTTCCCGGTGATATCCGAATCGCTGACATCTTCGAAGGCGAAAGGACATCTTGGTTATGAAGACGGTCAGAAGGAAAGCGTTTCTTCCTCGTGGATTGGAGGGGCTTCGGACCCGAGGAGGGATCCCGGGAGCCAGAATCTAACATCCTGAATCGTGATCTCATCCTCAGGTTTTTGCAGCCTAAAAAGGAGGGGAGGTCTACGTTTATCGACTCTGAACCTTTTCCGCCTGCCCCGACCTTGCCGCCAGTCCCCGACTATGCCTACGTCTCACGATTCTGTACCACGCTCACCCTTGGCAGCCATCGCAAGCAAGTCACGTCGGGGGTAGCGACCTGGTAGACTCCCGCCGCCGCTTTGCGGTGGCCTCTGGTGAAAACTGGGACCTACTTAGATTCCGCTCCCTGGCGTGACTTACACCATCGCTTGCAGTGGTCCAGCGGATCCACTACCAAGTCTTTTACACTTTCCCATTAACAAAAATAAAAAAGTACACATACTTGGTATCGATGCATGCGTAATGACCTATAAATCTGTCATGTTGTTTAACCTCCACAATAAACGCCGTAAAATGACCGTAATATTTAGTCATTTAGACGTGTATACAGATCAGATATAGTTCATGGTTAGTTTGATTTTTTGTGATTATGTTGAAAACACTAGGTTGTAGAGAAGTAAAACTGTTCTAAAACCCTCCAAAGCACCATTACTTTGGACACTTCCTGTTCTGTATAGGGAGATTTTCAGTAGTCTGCACATGATCATTACAAGCAGGGTCAAACTGAAAGGAGACACTAATGTGTATAGATAACATAGGATCCACCAATCACAATAGGAGAAAGTCACAGCTTCCCCTCTCCCCCTCCCTGCACAGAGACTTATACCCAGGTCACAGAGCACACCTAGAAAACTCTCCTATAGAAGTCACGGTGATAATTTTGCTACATCCTTAGATTACCTTGTCTCGGTTTGCAATGTCTAACTTTTAGACAAGAATAGTAAATGTGCCCTAGTAATTTTGACCTGAAAAAGCAATCAAACATTTTAACAGAAAAAATTTAGTAAATAATACTGTAAGGCGCTAAAATGAATTCAGCTTCACAATCATATTGGACAGCAGAAACAAGATGTAAATCAAGGTTTAGATTTTTAAAAAGTAAAACTAGTCACCCATTAATTCTATGACGCTTCAGTCTAGATCAATGGTCTCCAGTGCACTTTTTTTTAGCTCTTGCAAAATTATAATTCCTAACACTGACCATCTAGTGCTACTATTATTTATTTGAAGTTATAGTTTTCTGACTTGGAAAGCTATAGGTTGGAGATTGCTGATTTAGATTATTCTGCCAGTATCATTAAGGATGTAGCCTTAAAGGTAAAAAACCTTGCACTGGCCGCTCGCAGCTAGCTGTAAGCCAGCCATGCATGTGAACGAAGAGGGCGGCACTTGCGGATGTCCTCCTCATTCACTTCTATGGGAGCATCCAAAGATAGCCGAGTGTGTTTGGAAGTTCCCATAGAAATGAATGGAGAGGACAGCTGCAAAGGTTGCCCTCCTCATTCACATGCATGGCCGACTAATAGCCAGCTGCAAGCGGCCAGTGCAGGAGTTTTTACCTTATGGTGAAACCCCTTTAAAATGTCCATTACCTAGCCAAAAATACAACTAGAGTGGAATATTATATCCATGTACTTGTAATCAAAATAAAAAATTATGGACAGCTAAACAGGATTGTTTCTGTCTTTGTGACAAACCTTACTCGTCTGGAAAGATTTTACATTAGATGTTAGAACATGGCTGTCAGAATCCATATTGATTCACCCACAAGAACAGACCTGGGCAATGTACGGTCCGCGGGCCGCATCCGGCCCGCCAGCTCGTCGGATGCGGCCAGCGGCATACGATGCCCAGGTCTACTAACAGTAGCGCTGACGGCCGCCGCGTCCGGGTATTGCTGAGAGGCCGCTGCGGGCCGTCAGCACTACTATTAGTATCACCTGTACTGGTGAATTAGGCACCGACGCGATGAACTCCGCTCACCGCACCGCTGCCTCTCCTCGGCGCACACAGAGTAATAACTCTGTGCGGGCCCAGGAGCTGCGGAGGAGCGTCCTGGCCTGGCAGCATGACATCATCACGCCCACCAGCCCGGGAAGCTCCTCGGATAGAAGATGAGCGCGCTCGGCCGGGAAGGAGGTAAGCCAAGGTGAGTATTAGTCTTTGTTATTTTTAATTTGGTCATAAAACTATATACCTGCCTGTGGGAAGCCCTAACTATATACCTGCTTGTGGGAAGTAGCTATATACCTGCCTGTGCGGAGCCCTAACTATCTATATACCTTCCTGTGGGAAGCCCTAACTATATACAGGCCTGTGGGAAGTCGCTATATACCTGCCATTGCGGAGCCCTAACTATCTATATACATGCATGTAGAAAGCCCTAATTATCTATATACCTGCCTGTGCAGAGCCCTAATTATCTATATACCTTCCTGTGCGGAAGCCCTACTACTTTTAACTCCCTGGGGGAAGCCCCATATTATCTATATACTTGCCTGTGCGGAGCCCAAATTATCTATATATCTGCCTGTGCGGAGCCCTAATTATCTATATATCTGACTGTGCAAAGTCCTAATTAGGTATATACCTGCCTGTGAGAAGCCCTAACAATCTATATACCTGCCTGTGCGGAGCCCTAACTAGCTATATGCCTGCCTTAGGGGAGCTGTACCTATCTATATACCTGCCTATGGGGACCTTTACCTATCTTTATACCTGCCTGAGGGAAGCTATATCTATCTATATACCTGCCTGAGGGGAGCTATATCTATCTATATACCTGCCTGAGGGGAGCTGTACCTATCTATATTCCTGCCTGAGGGGAGCTGTACCTATCTATATACCTGCCTGAGGGGAGCTGTACCTATCTATATACCTGCCTGAGGGGGAAATCTGTAACCTATCTTATATACCTGCCTGAGGGGAGCTGTACCTATCTATATACCTGCCTGAGGGGAGCTGTACCTATCTATATACCTGCCTGTGGGGAGCTGTATCTATATACCTGCCTGTGTGCGGGTACCTATATCTATATACCTGACTGACTGAGGGGAGCTTACTATACCTGCCAGACTGAGGGGACATACATCTACATACCTACCTTACTGAGGAGAGCTGTATATACCTGCCTTACTGTGTATCAGTAAGGCAGGTTTATAGATACATCCCCCCAGTAAGTTTCACAAAAAATAATCCCCAAAAACAAATTTTTCTCCGTTCACCCTATTGTTTTTATTAGTCCGGCCCCCTAAAACCAACACACTTTCTCATGCGGCCCCAGGGGAAAATTAATTGCCCACCCCTGCACAAGAACATTAATGAGTTTGGGCATTCATTTTAAGCCATATTTTGTATCCGTCTTTCAAAACTGTTCAGTAGGGCTTAGGTCCTGTGCTATAAATAGACCAGTCATGACTTTCCACACTCCACAAACTAAGGACCTCGTTTTGTGTACATAGCTATTGTTATACTGAAACATGAAACTATTCTTTATCCATTTAAGTTTTACAGCTGGGAAGTAGGAACTCTCCTGGCATCCGCCAAATACGGATTATTACATTATGAACTCTAGTATTCTGCTTCGTTCACATCTGTGTCAGAGGCTCCGATTGATTCCAATAGGTCCAATTGATTACAGTTGTCTGTTGGGTTTCTGACGTGATGTCCGTTATTGAGATGGAAAATTTTTTCCATCATTCCTGATAACACATGTGATGGAAGCTCCGACGCAGATCTGAAAGAAGCCTTAAAGAGAACTTGTCACATAGTTTATGCCCCCCTTGCTGAGGACAGCACAAGCTAGTGACAGACATGCTGTTTCCACCGCTGTGTCCCTTATTCTGTAAGATGCTGTAGTTTTCGAGTATTTAATGCTCAAATCTGCAGTTTTCAGCCAGAAAAGAGTCATGAAAAGAGTCAGTTTATTTCATACCCCGCCCATCTGAGGCTAGCCCTGCCCACCTAAACTGTTAAACCTATTACTTTGAATAGGTAGAAACATGTGAATAATTGCCAGATGGGTGGTGCTAGCCTTTGGTGGGTGGGGCTAACATGTGCTCATGAATAAGATTTGAGGGGTAAAACTAAAGCATCTTACAGAATAAGCAACACAGTGCTGGGAACAGCAGTTCTGACACTGGCTTGTGCCGTCCTCAGCAAGGGGGCATAACCTATGTGACAGGTTCTCTTTAAAGAGTCACACCAGACAAACACACAAAAATGTATAAAAGATTAAATTATAAGACATTTGTTAAATATGGAATTAGCAAATCAGATGCTTCCAGCCTCCTCCTTTATAGCACGTGGCATCCACATTACACTGCTGCTAGTGTAATAACATCCAGCATGAATATAGCCGTACAGAGATTCCCAGTGTAGACACGGTACAGACTGACAGGCTCCCTCTGCACAGTGGACTTTCCCAGTTCAGAAGCAGAAAGTTTCAGAGAGCTGTCAACATAGTGATCCAATAATGTTGTCAGCAGCCCAAATACAGTGATTGACAGTCAAGGCCGGGACAACGGTTAGGCAAAGGTAGGCGACCGCCTAGGACACCACTTCATCCCAGGCAGAAAAAGGGGAGCGAGGGGGTATGGAGTGAGCCTCTTGAGAAAGCTGGTGGCTTATACCCTCCTTGGTGACATATCCACCACTTTTGGTAACGGACTGAAATATATGGTATTGTATTTGATATATTTATGTTTGGTTTGATGCATTATTATTATTTAAAATCACTTGATTTATTATATATTTATTTGCATCTTTCCAGGATCTCTCTGTTATTTACTGGTGGTGGATGTGTCACCTATATTGTATGTGAGGGGTAGTTTGTGAGTTTTTAATTGTTTTTAAATTGTTTTAGAATTTCTGTTGACAGCTTTCCCTGTATAAATGTGTGTACAGAACAATTACTTTACATGGGTAGGGTTAGAAGTACTTTCAGTTTCACTTCTACGATTTTTTTATTCTTTTTATTCAGAAATCCTGCTTCAAGTCATATAAACCTATACATCACAGAGCTCAACTTCTCTCCCTCTATAACATTCTGCTCTCAGATAGGGCAACCACCTGACAGGTTCCCTTTAATTCAAGATTTTATGTTGACATTGCTCAGGGAAGGTGGCCGCCTTCACCGGCATTACAATACACTGCAATCAGAAAACAAAAACAGATAAAATAGAAAGAAAATATAAAAATTGTCATTGTACAAGTTCACAGTACTTGCAATTGTATCGGAAGAGTTCGCAATTCAGCAACACTGACTGCAGAGCTCTGTAAGAAATTCATTAAAATTACATTGCTCTCACCAACACAACAGAAGTCCAAAGACACAAATATTTGCACATTTATCTTTTAATATGTGAGGACCAATACAAAATAAAAATCCAAAAAGTACAAAAATTATCAAAGAAGCAAGCAAAAAGTCATTATCTAGTTATCTGAGTTATCCCTCCCAACATTCTCAATGTAAATGCTTCCATTAACATGTGGTTCTCTGGCGGTATAACTCTAAGGGTATGCTGGGAGTTGTAGTTTTGCAACAGCTAGAGAGACACAGGTTGAAGACCACTGGTGTATGGCAACTTTGTTCTTGTTAAAATTACAGTATAGAAAATAAAAAAGATTGTGTTTAACACTGATGACTACCACGGAGAATAAGAGCTTGTGTGACGTCTCATTTAGCCTTTCATCTTTTCCTCGGAGAGACCTATGAGTCAGGATTATTCCCCTTAAGGGGACACTTTTTAACAAGCCCAGCCTAGTGCATGTTTCTGCCTGGAAGCTGTCTGATTAGACTGTGAATATTTTTTCCACCTTATCAAGAAATAGGAAATATTTGAATAATGTGGTCAAAAGAGATCAGATTAACGTTCTGATTATCTGATGTTATTTGCAGTGCGGATCCAGAATTAGGTCATGTTGTAGCCAAGAGCATATCTGCCTCACTAACCAACTTAGAGGTCAGACTCACATGCTCACTTAATTTTACTTTTATCTTTTCAAATATGCTGAAGGCACACACTGTGTTTTGGCATCAGTGGTTTTAAAAGCCATTTATAAAATCCTGAAGCTGGGGAACTCATGGAGTAAACAATGCCCTTCCAAATCCGGGCATGCAGTGTACACCAGCTAATGTCCAAATGTTCCGCTAAAGTAAAAAAAAATTTTGCACAAGCTAAGAATATGTCTTTAGCTGGCCATACACATTATAATACATTGCAGCTAAAATAGAAATTGCAATGATGTGCTTATGAATGTTCTTTTTCTATTACTCTGCACATTATTTAATTTGGCTCAAAAGAGGTAATTTTTCTCATTAGGGAGAGGCACCATGTAGGTGTATTGCCCTGATCAGTCCATTGAAGTTTAAATATATTCTAAAAGGCTCATGGGAAGAGAGCTGGGACTCAGAGGATGCTGCTGAGTCCCAGCTCTTTTCCCACTAGCCTTTTAAGAATGTATTTGAATTTCAGTGGAATTATATAGCAAATAAGTTTCCACACACCTACATGGTGCCTCTCCCTGATGATCAACATTACCCCTTTTAAGCTATGTCAATTGCCTTTCACCTAGCTAAACCTTATACTACTCTGCACTGATGAAGAAAAACACCCTGAAACAGCAGATGAACTAACTGGCATGGCTTTATTAATCCCTTTTACATTGCAAGACTCAGTGAGGCGGATGTGACTTGAGAAACGTTACAACCAATAGAGACACTCACTTGTAAGAGAAACATTTTTTTCACTGTAACTGCTGTTCCTACTGCCATTTTGAGGACTTTGTTGAGCTCTCTTTGGTCATCCAGTCAAGCCAAGTGACCCTGCCTTTTCACTACTTTATCCTTCCTCTCTTCTTTCTCTGTGCTTGTCATACTTTTATATTTTTAATTCTATTTGTGCAGTGTTGTAAATACAAAGAAGCAGAACTCTGTGGCTTTTAAATCATAGCAGTACTGTCCTCTGCCTCCCTACCTTGCACTTAGTAAACATGGGGGACATCTTTAACATGTTTGAATATCATTTGACTTTTTAAATGCCACCCAGTCTCCACCCCTGAAATTCCCACCAAACTAATTTACCCCAGCCCCACTCATTCTGAGGTCGTACTTACCAGCCTAGTAAAACAAAAAAAGGACTGTTGCCACATGATCAAATTCTTTAATATTCTGGACACTATGGGGTACATTTTATCAAGGCAGTCGCACCAACCTTCTGGTGCAATTTGTGCCAAAAATAATGGTTTACATACTTTACACCACATTTAATATGTGTTTTAGACAGGTTCTAAACACTTCTAAGCCTCGTCTGAAAAAAGGGACGTAAGCTCTGTGGAAAGGGTATGCAACAAAAAAAAAGGCCCGAATTTTGTCGTAGTTAGTGGAATAAAGTCCGCTAACTTATAAAAGGTGTAAAGTTAGGCCAAACAGTTTTAAGCTGCGGCAGATTTATGAACACTATGATAAATGTAGTGATTGTAAGATCAGTCTATCTCTATCCAAACGATCAAGGCAATAAAACACATCAGAGCCAGCAGAGGCGTAACATCAAGCTCTTGAACCCTAGTGCAAAAAATGAAATGTGACCCTCCAGCTACCATGCGCCATTTACAATACTGGTGTTTTCTTATGTGACATAAGGGCTTTTGGGCCACCTCAGGCTGCAGAGCCTGGTAGCGACTGCTACTGCTGCACTCCTTGTAGCTACGCCCCTGAGAGCCAGAAATTTGGCAAGCACAATTCCAACAACCTTATCAATTTACAAGAAAAGGCATTAACCAATTGGTGGAACAACTAGAATATAATTATCAAAGAAGCAGACACTGGAGGATCGGTAGTCGTGATGGATGCAGGTTTATATAAGATGTGGTTTATATAAGATGCAAGTCCTGGAAATTCTCCAGGATGAACATACATGTACAAAAATAATTAGTGATCCTACAATGACCATTAAACATAAACTGAATCAGCTACTCAGCAAAGTAGCAGCATTAGGAATCATTAACAAGCTATAGACCTCAACAGTGACTATCCTCGTTTTTTATGGGACTCCTAAGATACATAAAAAACTCTTTTTCCCCTAAATTTCACCCCATAATATCAGGGATTAAATCACCCGGTAAACATCTCAGCATCTGGGTAGACAGTCCTTCAGGCGTCCTTCAGACTTTTTCCAAATTTATATGGGAACTATATTATAACTTGGTTACCTATGATGTGGTAGGCCTGTATTCCTCACCAATTAGCACAAGAGGTAGTTGCCTTTCATCTGCAATGTTTAAATGATTATACGCAAGATCTACAGTTGTTCCTTATTATGTGTATAACATTCCTGCTGAAACACAATTATTTTTGTTTTGACACTGAGTATTATCTACAGATTGTCAGTGGGAGCCACATTCTCACCATCATTGGTAAACTTGTTCATGTCATGGTACGAACAGTAATTCATTTTTTCTGGACTTTAACCCATTCAAGCAACATATCATATGACACCAATGACCTGATCATGGTATGGGGTCAAGATGTTGCATCCATAAAGGACTTTGTTGATTACATTAATTTTAACAATGTAAATTTAAAGTTTACATATGACTGGCATAAAGATACTGTCATGCCTTCTGGCAATATTCTTATATTCATATAATGTATTTCTGTGTTTCAGTTGCAACAAGTTTTTTTAGAAGATTTACTTTTCTGGATACTTTCAGACCATATTGATAAATCTCCCACTTTTTAAAATGTTAGGAGACAGTAATGAGCTAACCACAGTAAGTGGAGAGGTGGTCGTTGACCGGCACTGGTGGGTAAGGACCACTTGTGATTGCAGTCTTTACACTGGTTTCTTTTGTCATAGGCCGATATGGTTTGTATTACAGGTACAGAAGATGCCTAATGCCAGGAAGGGCAACTGTGGGACTATCTCTGCTTGCTTCTCACAGAAGTTGTCCAGGAACACTCGGTCCGAGACAGGAAGATCTGGAAGCGAAGTCAGGAGCGCAGGAGGAGGGGCAGGTTGCACCAGATGAGATGACTTGAGGCAGCATGAGTGGCATTGCTGGCCCTAATGGATGAGCTCGTCTGTACTCCTGTCCAACACTGAAGCATGCCGCTGTAACCACGGGAGACCTAGGAGAACTGCTGCAGTGAAGCGAGGAAGAACATAGAGGGAGATCTTCTCCATGTGGGACCTCCCCACCTGCAGTGTCAGCAATTTGGTACAGTACCACACAGACTTTCAAGATCTCCATGTTAATGGAAGAAACTTGCAGAGGCCTTTCTAGACAGATGACTGTCAGTTAGAATGTGGAAATCATGGACGGATGAATAAAATTTCCTGTGGAACCAGAATCCTGGACAGCAGAGACTTGAAGACTGTGGCCAGATGTGGTACTGAAGGTGGCTGAAGTGGCCAGACATGGAACAGACACATCTTCACCTAGACTCGCCACTCCCACAAGCAGGGCCGGGATGATGGATAGGCAAAGTAGGTGACTGCCTAGGGTGCCACTTCATTACAGGCAGGTAGGGGGTGAAAGGAGGCATTAAGTGGGCTGAATTTTCCATTGGATGGAGCGCTATGTGTCTTATTTGCCTTGGTCCTATCCCCAAGACCAAGGTGATTTCGGGTACAGTCGGGCGTACTGGGCCGTTTCAAGAAATGCTTACTACACTCACAGTCTAGGCACAGGTTCAGACTGCGCCTGCCACTGCGTTCCTCCTCCTTTAGAACACTGTCCAACTGCATGGGTTCATCTAAAGAAAATGCAGATGGCGTTGGTGAGGACTTTGGACGTGAGAAAGACTCTGAGGCTGAGAGTACTCAATCTGCCGGGGAAGTTCTAACTCCCTGTCCGAAAAAATTCTGGTAGCTAGAGCAATGCGATCGTTGGTAGATCACGAGCAGCCAGCCGTCGTTCATTAGTCCGGTGAGGCCTTCTCAGAAAGTCTCGATGGCCTCATTATTCCAGGCTAGTTCAGACAACAATGTGCGGAATTGCACCACTTATTGCCAACCGTGGAGTCATTCTGAAGTAGGCAGAGCAGCGGCAGAAGATGTTCATCCAGGCTCCTCAAACACATTCCAAAAGGCTTCAACGAACACCTGGAGGTTGACAGTCACTGTGTCCCCTCAGTCCAAGAGGGGTGTGGCCTAGGCCAGAGTGTCGCCAGACAGTAGATTTATAATAAACGCCACCTTGGCTCACTCAGAGGGGAACTGGTTTATCATTGTTTCCTAATGAATGGTACACTGACCGAAGAATCCCCTGCAGGACTTGGAGTTCCTGTTGTAACATGGCGGTAGGGATAAATGTAAGGTAGGGCCTGCTGGTTGCAGATGTGCAGCAGAAGGGTGTCTCTCCACCTGTCATGGATATGATGTGGCTGGAGGTAGGTGGGTTGCAAGATTCTGCATAGTGTCCACAAGTTGGTCGATAGGATGACTCTACAGCCAAGATGTCCTGGAGTTCAGGCAGTGGGTCCCTGGCAGGATCCATGGTCAGTTTGTGCTGTCACAGATAGGAATGCTGGTGTGGATTCTCTTGGTCATCACGAGTGATGATACAGACCACGCCAGGGAGCTAAGTCTATGGAACCCCCCATGTTCACCAGAGCCTGCCGCAAGGCGAGTCAGGATTCCAGATGGACACCAACAAACGGACTCAGAGCAGAGGAAGGAAGTTGCTTAAGTCGCAGGTGTTGGCCAGCCATTGGAGCACCATTGATACTCTGGTCCTTTACATCATAAAGGGACAGAACACACCCATCCTAAAGCGGGAGTGTGTGTGCACCAGATGCAAGCAGTAGCAGGGAGCAGCACAGGAGCATGAAGAGGTGAGTATGTGCTGGCAGGGTGTTCAGGGTGTTGGGAACGCCAACACAAGTGCACTCGCTGTCTGGAATAAGGATCACGGTGCATATCGTGACATGAATCCATAATTCCTTTCCAGCACTGTGTCAGCAGTGGCTGAGAATGCAGCATCAAAATGATGTTGCTTGTGGCTGGGCTGAACACAAAACGTATACACTCCTCATCCCAGCCTCGTCCACGGCAGCACAATCTCTGTAAGTCACATAGAAGGGCACTGTTGGGCTGTCACTTTCCCCCCACTATTGGCCACTCCCTCTTTCTACTAAAAAGTGTTTGGGGGTTATAGAGCTTATCAAGCAGCACTCAATATGGCAATTTAGCTGGTTTAGTGGCTTTACGATACATCGGCTGCAGTTATTTTTTTTCTTTTCAATCAGTGAACACCGTTTGTGTAAGAAACCATGTCCAGGGGTCTGACAACTGCAAACTAGTATTTTACAGCAGCCACCACTCAGTTAGTATTAAAGTCTCAGACCGATGCTGCTGTGTAGTGTTCCCATAGCTGCATCAGAAGCGTGAATATGCAGGCAAGTGGTGCACTGATGTCAGAGTAGCGCCACTTGCCTGTACCGCCCT
This sequence comes from Phyllomedusa bahiana, assembly GCA_025379985.1. NCBI lineage: Eukaryota > Metazoa > Chordata > Amphibia > Anura > Hylidae > Phyllomedusa > Phyllomedusa bahiana. The sequence goes on from JAODAL010016982.1 coordinate 25,377, forward strand.
GAGGTTGGAAATTATACCCAACCCCTTTGTTTAAGCAAAATCCCACCACACTTCAAAAAATGAAAGTGTGAGACAATCCCTTTAATATTTTGGACTCTAGTTTATTAAAGAGTTAATAGACGGGCATGAGCCAACCAACGCAAATGGAGAAGTGGCTGCACGTGTGTCACTCTCCATTCTGTTTTATAGGAGTTCTGAATACAGCTGAGCGATTGTGCTTGGCTGAACTGTAAACTTCTACTGAAATGAATTGGGAGTGGTGTGCATGCAAGCCGCCTCTCTGTTCTGCATGGAGAAGTTTGGAGGCCCGATATGAAGATAGCTTCATGTCCCAGAGGTGGGACGCACACAACTATCAGACATTTATTACATCAATGGCATATCCTACCTGATATGGCATGTGTACACTAGGGAGTAAATGTCGGGGTCCTTAAAGGGCTTTTCTCGCTACAAAGATCATATCTCTAATGATGGGGACAATAAAAATAAGCACTTTTGCAATTAGTTTGCATTACCTAAATCACTGAGTATAGCAGATATGAGTTAATTTGTGCATCTATAGCTATTTCTGCAGCAGGTGGTCAGGCCATACCACATTTTCTGTGACTGATATTTCATTCAGCCTGTTTGGACACTTGATTGGCTGCCTGCACTTTATGCTTACTTCCCTCTGTGCTGTGGAAAACGAAAGTGAAATGAACTGCCTGTGATGACTGTATCTGTATAATAAAGGCTGTCTCAGCTCCTCTTTATGCTCTTCTCCCAGTGATAGTTCTATGTAAAGGATCTGGGCAGTTACTGAGTCTCTAGTTGCTAGATTCACTCTCCCTTATACCCTGTGCTCCCCCATATAACAGCCTTGTAAGTCTGCTCTACCTCTTGCCTGATAATAGAGGGGGTGGGGGGGTCAGAGTGCATTTGTTTCATCATTTTCTGGTTACAAGGAGCTTGTGGAGCATGGAGCTGATAGCTCTGCAGACATGAGAATCAGTGCAGGAGGTCTGCAGAGGTGTGACATCCATCCCCTTCCACTGCTCACACACAATGATGATGTCACAACTCTTCAGTGAAGGAAGACATACCTACGGGGAGGAGAGACATGTCTACTGGGAGGAGAGGCTCCCCCGTGGATTTGAAGCTGTAACAGATAGAAACAGCTAAAGTCTATGCAAGCGTGTAATGATAAAACCCCTTTAAGAGGTACTGACACTGTGTTCTTGCCATTCTTTTTTTCCATAGAAAGTGCAGTTATCATAACCTTGAGCCTACTTTGCTTGAGTCAAGAAGTTCATGGCTTAGGAACATTGCCCCTCATTTACGATGTCGATGTCTAAAAGTTAAATAGTGGAAACTTAGACAGGCAGTCTAAAAATGCACCAGATTTATCACAGTGGCACATGCTGATTAATAAATTGGTGCAACTTTAGACTTGTCTTACTTTTAGACCACTTTCTTTTGGCTTACTTTCTACGACAGAATTTTTGGCACAGCATCGAACCGCTTCCACTTTTTGCTAAGCCACACTCCTTGTCAAACAGTGTGCAGAAAATGTCTTAAGCCCATAATACATGTGTCTAGGACATGCTGCGACATGCTACACTAATAATGTGCCACTTTTTGGTGCATCCACATTAGTAAATAAGGGCCATTGAGAAACACAAGACATTGTCATTAAAGTGTTTTTGCCACGATCTAATGTTGACGTGGGATCCTCCAAAATGGGTATTTAATCACTTTTCTAAATATATGTCATCAAAAAAAGTGAAGCCTCTGAGAGGTACAGCCTGACTTACATAGTTTCATAGTTTGTAAGGCCGAAAAAAAGACGAGACGTCCATCCAGTTCAGCCTGTTGTGCTAAGGTGTTGATCCAGAGGAAGGCAAAAAACCCCAATGAGGTAGAAGCCAATTGTCCTCATTTTAGGGAAAAATTCCTTCACCACTCCAATCTGGCAATCGGAAAAATCCCTGTATCAATGACCCCTCTCCAGAATCCTAGCCCATTATAACTTGTTAATTATTTTTGCTCCAGAAATACATCCAAACCCTTTTTTAACTCTGTTAGTGAATTCACCATGACAAGTTCCTCTGGCAGAGAGTTCCACAGTCTCACTGCTCTTACAGTAAAGAATCCCTTTCTATGTTTATGTAGAAACTTTCGTTCCTCAAGACGTAGAGGATGCCCCCTTGTTCTAGATACAGTCCTGGGTATAAATAAATCTTGGGAGAGACCTCTATATTGACCTTTTATTATGTCCCCCCCGAAGCCGTCTTTTCTCTAAACTAAATAACCCTAATCTTGCTAATCTTTCTGGGTACTGTAGTCCACCCAGTCTTTTTATTATGCCCTTGGTTTCCTGACAGTTTACGTTAGACACAACCAGGAGCTGACAGGAGCTGATCTGGCCTCGCTTGCATTGTTTGCACTTCTTATCTATGTCAGGGAACATGAACCAGCTTTGAACAGACTGGGGAGAAATATTCTGTGTCTTTTGTATAGATAATCCACTGGCTGTAATGTAATTATCTGAGTAAACATGCAGAGGCTCCCTGCTCAGCCCTCCTCCCTCTCCCCCTGCAGCCATTAGTGAAGGAATGAAAGAAGGCTGCCTGCTGAGCTTATCTTCTCTCCTGAGCAAATAAGAAGGAGAAATAAAATGCATATAGCCTGTGCACAATACAGTTCTCCTCTGTGGATTAGCCAAACAATGTTTGCTCAACTACAGAGACTCAGTATCAGGAATGTGCATGGGAGGTGGAGCGATGACATCACAGAGGAGGTACTTGTTTTTTTAAACACAGAAACACAACGCCCCTTTTTCAAGACTCAAGAGGGGAATATCAGCCTGTTAGGTAAGGAAATCACTTCTTGGCAAAACCCCTTTAACACCTTTACTATTTTAGACCACCAAACGTGTTACCATTAACTAATGAATGGTCCTAATAGAAATGTTCATCAGATAATATGTATCAACTTTTAAACAAAGATGTCTTTTTAAAATTAAAATCGTCTGGAATACAAATGATGGAAAAATCCTGAAATAAACACGTGAAATACACAGAAAGAAGTTAGAGTGGGCAAAAACCACAACATAAGTTGGAATATTATCAGACCCAGTGGGAGAATGAAGTTTGCCTCAAGGGCTATGAAGGTGTCTGTATAAAGATCAAACACATAACAAACAAGGTGTTTCAGAGTTCTAATCCTGAGACAATTATAGCAGTATATCTTCACTGACTGAGTGGGTATTTAATGTGCAAACATAAAGGTGCTATGTAGGATGGGAGAAACAAAGAACATTCTGTTTTCTGAATTAAGTAAAACAATTGTCAGTCAAATTGTTGTGGGTAATGACTAATGCAAGCAATAGAAAAAGCAAAGACTCAATGAAGCCTTCCGAGAAAAAAAACTGTCACACCTTTTCTACTTAAAGGGACACTACCATCCAAAATTTTCTTTTCAGATTTTGACAAGCAATATTATTATAAGTGAGCTCTGATTAAACAGCAATGAGAGGTCCTTCTTGCTGATTGGCTTTGGTCTGAGAAGTGTAAATATTATCAGCAAATACCTGCGGAAGGGGAAAAGTCTCTCCTTAAGGAGAGGAACCAATAAATTGGTCAGTGTGAGGGTTTACTTGCCATTCAGACCTCACTGACTGTTTTGCATAAAGCAATGGCTTATGGGAAAAGAGCTGAGGAGCTCCACAGCGCTCTCTATTGGATGTAGTTATCCTCAGTTCACATGTAGCTCGCAGAAGCCTAGCAATGTGAAAGGGATTTGAGCCAAACCAGTTAAGTTCAACTACAGACAGCTGTTTCGGGGTATTTGCCCCTCGTCAGTGCAGTGTAGAACTTACTGGTTTGCTGAGTGAGAGGCAAGAGTGGCTTCGGAAGGGGAAAAGTCTCTCCTTAAGGAGAGGAACCAATAAATTGGTCGGTGTGAAGGTTTACTTGCCATTCAGACCTGATAAGTTAGAAGAAATCCTGCCCCTCCGCAGTGCAGAAAAAGATTACCATATTTTCCTTTCATGTATTGCTTGTGGTTTAGTAAAATCTTATCTATCCGTGTTTAAAGAACAATAGAGCAATTATTATGTCATATCCTACTATTTGTACTGAGACTATATAGAGATAAGTAGCAGCTTAAAGGGGTGTTATCGTTTCATTAAATGGTCTTCAGAATAAGGGGACAGTGAAAACAAGCAACTTTGCAATTGGATGTCATTAGCAAAGCTGCCTTGTTCTCACAGTGTCCCTTATCTTGTGTTTTTATTTACACTGGATATCAGTGTGGGTCTAATCCCTCCTCCTTGCAATTCACTAGCTGAGAGCTCATTCACATTCTGTACAGCCCCTGGGTCGATTCAAGGAGCTGTGTGTCTGACTCAGAGTTAGGGGCCGTAGCATTTTCTGTTTCCACACCTAGCAGAAACAGACTGCAGCAGATTGTACAATGAGAAAACATGACAGTTTTGACCCTGTGCCTAACTCTCCTGCATACACGCAGATCTGTACCGTTCTTAGAAAGCTGTAATACATCTCCAGCTGTGAGAGATCAGTGCTCAGATTAGATTGAATGCAGCCTGTGGTATGTATACTCTTATAAAAATAAGACTGATAGGGAGAGACACAGTGATATGTGGACTCAGAGGGGAGGGGGGGGAGTCTCAGGCCAGCAGTGAAGGGGGGATGATGTCATCCAGCTGGGAGGGGAAGAAACGCCCCTGCATTCACAGAGCTGGGAAGCTAAGAGAAGTGTGACTCAGCCGAAGTAAGGAAGCGATACATCCCCTTTAAGTAAGGTGAGATTAGTCTTCCCTGCCTAACAAAAGTTCCCTCTCACAACAGTTGTATGAGAATGACAACAGAATGACAAGAGTTTATATGAAATTTCTAATTGCATAGGACTGCTGAAATGAAATATATATATATATATTATAATATATATATATATATATATATATATAGTCAAAAATTCTCCCAAAAATGGTTTTGCAGGAAGATTGTATTTAACAACAATACTCTTTTCTGTTGGCAGTGTCCCGTTAAAAGGTATATACACAGATGTACTAGGAATTAGATTAGGGATATAGTTTAACATGTAGGTAGAAATTTATATTTTATAAACCATTTAGCAGATTTTACTCTGTTGAATGCAATGTTTTTGCTACCATCAATAAGCATGCTAGAAAACAGGAATTAGACATGCTTGTGTTATAGATAGCAAAAGGCTGTCATGTATATAACCTATGACTAAAGACTTCTAAGTTCGAAACGCATTAGTGAGTGTCTTTGTGGACCAGTTATATATTTTCTTTTTACTTTTATATAAGTTTTAACTTTTCGAATAAAGCATTGCAGAAAGTTTTAAGGATGGTGAGTGCTGGATATTACCATATTTTCTTGTTGAAATACACCGTATGTCCAACCTTTGCTTACTTTGTAGTCTGGCATTGAAGTACAGCTGGGCTATCCCCACTTATGTTAGATATCCAGCTTTACACAATTTCTTCACAGAAACTGTAGATTAATATCCTTGAGTGGGCATAACTGGCACTTTCTTTAATGCAATATGAAACTGAAGACTTCTGGGCTAAATTCGGCTTCCCTGTCATTTTATGTGGCTTGAGAGAGCTTAGATACAGCGAACCGGATGCAGAAAGACTGGCTCTCCGCTTTCCCTGGAGGACACAGCTAGTGCTTGGCATAGGTGGTGGTAGCACATGGAGTTGTTGTCATCTTAGATTTGGAGCTCTGGACACACCTCCACACTGCATTGTTTAGCAACTCATAGGTATTGGCACAACTCTTACAGCCCTACTCAGGCACCTTAGTCACCCTCCATGGAAGGATGCACAGTCTTAAAGAGGTAGAAGGAACTGGCTAATATCCAACCGTAAAGGACATCTTGGACATTTCACTGACTAACCACTTGGTCCACCATAACTATTCTGGTGGAACAGTTTAAATTACTTTACCATAATTTGAATGCTTGTGCTTGCATTTTATTTTATTCATTGTTTTCAGAACATAATCAATGGATGCAAATTTTGTGTGATTTGGTGTCTAAAGTTATTTAACCCCCTTCCTGACAGTCAGTCCTAATAATATGGCTGTAAGTCATATATACGTTTTTATCCTCTTTGCCTTACAAGAGTCATAACTTTTTTATTTTTACATCTACATAGACCAATGAGGGCTATTTTTTTTACAAGATGTACTATTTAATGGTGCCATTAACCATACCACAATATACTGGGAAACCGAAAAAAAATTGTAAGTGTGGTGAAATGAGAAAAAAATGTACTTGTGCCATGTTTGTGGGGGTTTGTTTTTATAGTTTTCACTCTGATTTGCTATCTGTATTCCTCAGGCTAGTATGATTCTGGCAATATCAAACATGTAGGGTTTTCATTCTGGTTTTAGCACTGTCTCAAAAAATGTAAACATTCTATATTTCTTAAATTTGTGCTGCAACGCCATTTTTTTTTTTTTTTCTTTTTACGCTTTTCGGGTTTGTTAAGCCCTGCAACATTCCACGAACCTATGTTTAACATAGGGGGTTGGCGCTCCCTGTTTTCAAATGTTGCGGCACTACTCATCCTGCATCTCTAAAAGGGAGGGCATTAGACAATAAGTCATCCAAAGAACAGTAGACCATGGTGTCCCAGCGAGCACCCCGGTCTACAATGTTTAGTAAAGGAGGTTGGCAAATCAATGCCATATCGGGGGAGAGATCCAGACAGCGCGTCCCCAAGTTAAACCCAAAAATTAACCTATTCAAAAACAGAACTAATAATAATAACTTGTTTGTCAACATGGAAATATGGAATCTCCACATAACCTCTATTCACTTTGTTTGCTTAATCTAAGCTTTTGCTCTCTCACTTCGTAGACGTATGTTGTATACATCAGCATGGCCTGTCAGAAAGTGAGACACTGGCTTAAAGAGAACCTGTCACATAGATTATAAGCCTCCTTGGTGAGGACAGCACAAGCTAGTGACAGACCTGCTGTTTCCAGTGCTGTGTCCCTTATTCTGTAGGATGCTGTAGTTTTCGTGTATTTAATGCTCAAATCTGCAGTTTTCAGCCAGAAGAGTCATTCAAAGAGTCAGTTTTTTCATACCTCGCCCATCTGAGGTTAGCCACGCCCACCTCAACTGATAAACCTATTACTTTGAATAGGTAGAAACATGTGAATAACTGTCAGTGGGTGGGGCTAGCCTTTGGTGGGCGGGGCTAACACCTGCTCATGACTAAGCTTTGAGGGGTAAATACTCTAAAACTACAGCATCTTACAGAATCAGGGACACAGCGCTGGAAACAGCAGGCCTGACACCTGAGCAAGGGGGGCATAATCTATGTGACAGGTTCCCTTTAACAGCATTTCCCCCAGAATTAACCGTTCCATAAACAGAATCAACAGTAATCGTACACACCAGCATGGCATGTCAGATAATACACTTACTCAACAGCATTTCCCCCCATATATCAACAGGGTGACACCCAATTAATCAACTCCCGGCAAGAAATATCTAGCCGTCTCCTCTGGCATCTCATACGTGACCAGTTGTCCATTTTCATGGACTCTCAGTTTCGCCGGGTAGGCTAATTGAAACCGGGCATTGTGATCATGTAAATGTTAACAGACCGTACGGAAGGCTTTCCTTTTAAGGGACACCTGGGTGGAGAAGTCCTGGAAGACCAGGATCCTCTCTCCATTCACCTGTATCTCTCGTTTCTGTCTATAGGCCCGTAAAAATAACTCCTTAATGGAACAATTATGAAAGCATGCTATGATTGGTCTGGGCCTACCTCTCTGTTTCCTCCTCGGCCCAAGTCTGTGGACCCGCTAAATAAGAAGGGGATCCTTGGGTAGCTCTAGTTCCAGAGCTGCCGCCAGGTCCTTCACTGAGTACATGGCCAGCTGGTCAGGAGGAACTAGTTCAGGGACTCCAACAAATCGCAAATTGTTGTGTTTCTCCCTGTTCTCTAGGTCTTCCAATTTTGCCTGTAGTGTTTCGATGGACGCGTGATTTGAAGTGGCAGTGCCCTCGACTCTGATGATGTCTTCTTCTATAGATGTAGCTCTAGACTCTAAATCAGCTATTTTTGTGAGTTGGCCATGATCTGGGAGAGGGCTGCATTTATTGAGGCTTGTATGAGATCAAACCTCTTTTCTAGTGCTGGCAAAATCAGTATAGTGACTTCTTGCGCTAGAGAGAGTACATGGGCTTGGGAGTCCCCATCTCTTGAGTGGGATCTTGTATGTTGCTAACTATGGGGTCCATGCTTTCGGCTTGACGCCTTAGAGGCGCAGATGCTGCTATTTCTCATTTTAAATTTTTTGTTTTTCCACCTATGGACCTGAGTGAAGGTTCGTACCTGGCTCTGTTCCGTGCTGTGAGCGGAAGGTGTCAGTTGCAATTAGCAGACTTACTATGTAGCAGACTTATTGAGTAAGAATTACCTGCACCATGATGTACCCAAACATAGGGGTTAACACTATGTTAAGGGGTAGGTACAATTATATAATCTTACAATTATATAATATTTGAAAGTAACCACAATGCTGATGTGGCCCTTGGTGAAAATTATTTTGATTCACACCAATAATGATGCAAATTGCTTAATCCGATCTGAGGGAGTCAGAGTGGCAGGTGCAGTGGATGAGGGAAGTCAGAGAACGGGGAGGGCTCACACTGCTCTAAACTCTTTGCAGATATCAGGACACAGTGCAGCCTGCTCAGGACTATCCTGTTCAAATTAGGACAGTTGAGAGGTATGCTAAAAATGTTAAGTACTTCAGGTCCTGGCAGAAAAACCATTGGGGACCCTACTAAAAATTCTAAGCACCCAGGTCCCAGCAGAAAAACCATTGGGGACCCTGCCAAAAATGATAAGCACACTAGGTCCCGGCAGAAACACCATTGGGGACCCTGGTAAAAATGCTAAACACCCTGGGTCCTGGGAGAAAAACATTGAGCACCCTGCTAAAAATGCTAAGCACCGTAGGACCCAGCAGAAAAACTGTTGGGGACCTTGCTAAAAATGCTAAGCACCGTAGGACCCAGCAGAAAAACTGTTGGGGACCTTGCTAAAAATGCTAAGCACCGTAGGACCCAGCAGAAAAACTGTTGGGGACCTTGCTAAAAATGCTAAGCACCGTAGGACCCAGCAGAAAAACTGTTGGGGACCTTGCTAAAAATGCTAAGCACCCCAGGTCCTGGCAGAAAAATCATTGGGTACCCTGCTAAAAGAAAAATCAATCCTAAAGTCCTGTAGTTTTCACTTTGGCCACTAGGCCTAATAAGAATCCATCAGTCACAATAGGAGATAGTCACAGCTTCCCCTCTCCCTCTTCCTCCACAATGACTTCTTCCCAGGTCACAGAGCATGCCTAGAAAACTCTTCTATAAAAGTCAGTGGTCTGCTCAGGCAAGATGGCTGCCCCATAATCATATACAGACAACAGAATAGAGAAATCGACATTCAGAAAATATCACAGCTAAAAGGAAAAGAATATGTAGCAGTATCTTGTTTTAATTAGTAAGTTTAAAAAAAAAACTGGCGATAGATTCCATTTAAATAACCACTCCAGTCTCAACCCCCCTCCCCCTTTAGGTCATTAGAAATTGCTTCTAGGCTCTCCCCAAGGAGAAATATTTCCCCCTTCTAAGCCACTCTCGCCTTTCACCCAGCCAAACAGTAAGTTCTACTCTGCACTGAAGAGGGGCAAACACCCCGAATCAGCTGTCTGTAGATGAACTTAACTGGTTTCACTTAAATCCTTTTCACACTGTAAGGCTCTTGTGAGCTACAAGTGAACTAAGGATAACTACATCCAATAAAGGGCGCTGTGGAGCTCTACAGCTCTTTTCCCAAGGGGCATAATAAGCAGTCTGTGTGAGAGAAAGGGAGCCACAGTAATCCGTCTATGAGGAGTGGGGACATAAAAGCTGTCTATAAGAGAGGGAGCAGAAGCAGCAGTCTGATACAGAAGGAGGCCATGAGCAGCAGTTTAGGTAAAAAAAGGAAATGGTAGCAATTTGTAAGAAATGGGGGAATATGGAGTAGTCTGTGTAGTAGATGAGGGGGCCTTGAGGAGCAGTATGTGCATTACAGGAGGGTGCATGGGGAGTGGTCTGAGTAATAATAATTGAAACAGTGTTACGCTGGGAGTGGACTTTCACTGTGTAGAGTACAAAAAGGTGGTACTTTTATTTTGTGGAGCCCAAAGAGAGATACTTTTACAGTGTGGTGCACTACTGCTCATCGGAGACCAACTAATTTCCAAAGTACAGTATGGAGCACTAACACCTTTTCACTTTTATCTATATTTTTGACGTACTTGATGTTCAGTATTTGGGAGCACTGTGCAGTAATAGGCAGATAGCACAGAATTGGGAATTGATGCAACATGAAGAGTTTGTGTTGGTTATTAAAAGGTAGGAAGGATGCTGAAAAAGTGAGGAACAAAAGATGTCTGGGCAGCAATCTGCAGACAAGTAGGGACTGAAAGAGGTTTACATGGCAGTCTGACCAAATGGACCAATCAATGAAATACATCAACTAACTCATTGGATTTAACTGTACTGTAATCACCTATGTGGTCTTCAGAGCGCCTGTGTAATTTTCATGGTCACTGAGTAATATAAGGTTTTGTATAGTGCTTATTATTTAGTTACACCATGATAATAAATTTGAGTCCGTATGCACAAGTGGTAATGGTAGTGGTCATGGTGTTCAATCATTACTAGGGACTTATACAGTGGTATCATTGGTCTTTGTATAACCCACTTTGTATAACATATACAATTGGGAAAGTAAGTATTTGAAACATTGGTGATTTTGCAAGTTTTCCTACCTACAAAGAATGGGGAGGTCTGTAATTTTTATCGTAGGTTCACTTCAAATGTGAGAGACAAAATCTAAAAACAAATCCAGAAAATTCATGAATTTGCATTTTATTGCATGAAATAAGTATTTTATACAATAGAAAAACAGAACTAAGGGCGACATGTATGATCTAGGTGCAAAAAAGCCAGTTCTAAATAGCTTTAAAGCAGTGTAGAATGCACCAGAATGTATGGAGCTGTTCTACTGCGAGTCATAGATTTGACGCATTCTAATTCCACTACAGCAACTCAGACTCAGGTAAACCACTTTCAACTTGGTCTGGCTGTTCCAGCAGTAATGCGCCTAGTTTTGCCATCCTCCTCCACTAAATGTGCCTACTTTTGGAGTGTGCCTGCTCATACATCTGTTGAACAGGGCTGCAACAGCTTTTGGGCTGAAAGGACAGTAGCCTTGTTCATACATGTCGCCCTTAAAGGGGTTGTGCGAGAAACCCAAAAAATAAGAATATATAGTGCACTAATACTAAAGATAGGCAGTAAATATCCTGTTTGTGAACCACTTACAAATGCTGTTATATCTCTTATTATTGCCAGCTTTGATCTTTTTCCTCACTGGGCTACGGTTGCTAGGCGCGCTCTCTGAAAACTAAAACCTCCTCCCAGCTCAGCTATAGGTTCTATATACGATAGCCACAGCACATTTATATGTACAGTATATATGTGTGTGTGTGTGTTTAGCCCTCAGTCTCATTTCTACTCTGCAGAGCCATCACTCATACCACAAGTCAGTTCAGGTCGGTTATGTTAGTCAGCCTAACCAGGAAGTAACTCACAGAGCCAGTACTACTTCCTGTAGGACAGGTTTCTGCTGAGGAAGGAGCCCGGCAGCCATTTTGTTCTTCCATAATGATTATCCCCTAGAGAAAATGAGCAGACTTTTCTAATTAAAGATATTTAGCAATATTTTCACTATGACATGTAGTTTATGTATTTAGTTTTCTTCTTTTCCCGGAGAACTGCTTTAATATTTGGTATAGAAACCTTTCTTTGCAGTTACAGAGGTCAGATGTTTCCTGTCGTTCTTGACCAAGTTTGTACACACTGCAGCAGGGATTTCGGCTCACTCCTCCATACAGATCTTTTCCACTTCTTTCAGGTTTCAGGACTGTTGCCAGGCTACATTGAGCTTTAGATTTTTTATTGGGTTCAGATCTGGAGACTGGCCAGGCCACTCTAGTACCTTGAAATGCTTCTTATGGAGCCATTCTTTAGTTGTCCTGGCTGTGTTTCATTGCCTTGCTGGAAGACCCATCCACCACCCATTTTTAATGCGCTTACTGAGGGAAGGATGCTGTTGGCCAAAATCTTGCGTTACATGGCCTGGTTCCATCCTCCCTTCAATACGATGCAGATGCCCTGTCCCCCTTTGCAGAAAAGCACCCCAAAGTATGATGTTTCCACCCCCATGCTTCACAGTTGAGATGGTGTTCTTGGGGTTGTACTCATCCTTCTTCTTTTGGTCTCATCTGACCACATGACCTTCTCCCATGCCTTCTCTGGATTATCCAGATGGTCACTGGTGAACTTCAAATAGGCCTGGACATGTGCTGGTGTGAGCAGGGAACCTTGAGTGCCCTGCAGGATTTTAATCCATGATGGCGTAGTGTGTTACTAATGGTAATCTTTGAGACCAGTGGTGTAGCTACAGGGGTTGCAGCAGTCGCACAGGCCCCCCTCACCACTCAGCTGCATCAGTGGGTCACATAGACCCAGCAATGTAGTGATAGCCAGCTTCTGCGCGGCTGGAATAACCATACGTTACTGACACTTGTTATAGTGACTAGAGTTGCGATGCAACTATTATGGGCTGGCTTTTCTGAAATGGTTGTAGTGTTGGATGGCAAGCTTTTCACATATCAGTCCAGGTAAATTAGTGGGCCATTTAATCTTATATTTCGTTGCGGTATGCACTGTTCAACCGTGAATCCTATGCCACCAGGATCTGCACTTGCATTCCATGCAGGATGAACCCAATTATAAAGTCCATTCAGTCCGTGTGGTAATCACCATTCACCGGTACCCAGGGTGTATAGGCATTCATATCATCACCCATGTCTTGGGCTTACAGAGGAGTACCCGGAGATGTATGTATTGTATAGAGTGATTTTCATGTGTGTTTTAAGATTTTGGAATAAAGTGAATTTTTATAGATTAAATGGCCCACTAATTTACCTGGAGTGATATACACTGGTTGGAGACCTGTGTGTGCTGCCTTTGAGGGTTAATACTTACTAATAATTCATGGCATATCTATTTTTACAAAGCTGTTCACATATTCCAGGACAGGCTTTTGCAGGTCTTTGGAGGTTTATTAAAACCTGCTGCTCCTGACACCAAAGGGGTGTGGTGTGCTTCCTAGAGTTGGGAGCAATGCTTGAGCCAAGGAGAAGGCTCTGATCACCCCAGAACTAGAGACTAGTGAGGATTCTGTGTTTGTGGTGCCTTGCAGTATGCTAAGACCACAGTAAGAAAGTGTCTCTGTGTTTAGTTAGTGGCCAGACAGCTTAGGATTTATTGTGTTTGTTTTTTATGCTTGCTGTACTTAATCCTGCTGAGGAATAAAGCTGATGAATAAAGCTGGTGGCTTAGGCCAGTTTCAAAATACAGTCTGGTGTAGGAGGGACATGTGTTGGTGTTCTGGTAACTGTTTACCAAAAAATGGTGATTGCAGGGAATGAACAAGCTGTTGGAAAAAATGACCCCCAGGGAAGATGTGGTGGCCTTCCTTGTGGTCTCTGAGTGGCTTACCATCCGTGAAAGACTGCCAGTCGAGCAATGGACAGATGAACTGGCACTGTTTCTCACTTACAAACCCCAGAGGGTCTATTGTGACTTGCCCCTACAGGATATAGAGAATACCCAAAGCTAAAGGTGGAGATTCTGGTGCATCTAGGGTTAAGTGTGATGGCCCCGGTGCAGATTATGGCAGAGCAAGCTACACAAAAGGCCATAGTCAATTGTCTGAATGTCTAGAGACTAAGGTTGGATGGTCTGTTGCTGAGGGTAACCAACCTGCTAGATGTCATGTTACCAAGAGACCGTGTGCTCCTCCCAAGTGTGTGCCAAATCCTATGGAAACCCAGTTGCTTAGAAAACCCGAAAAACCGGTTTGCCTTACAACTGTTGATTTAAGTGCATTATCCCAATGAGGGTAGGTTTTGGGGAATAACCCCCACTAAAATAAACCGGGGTTGAGGGGAGAATTTGGTTGGGCTGGGAAAGGAAAAGGGCCCCGACTGCTGCCAGTCCATGAAAAGTCCTGAAGGAAACAGAGGGGTTTTTTTAAATGTGGGGGGGGATAGAAACCCAAGAAGGGCAAGTAATGAAAAAAAGTCCTAAAGGGCTAAGACAAATTTTTTGTTCCACAAAAGCAACCAAACCCCAAATGCCAAAATTTTTTTGTTTAAAAGCAAATAAAAAAAATAAAAGGGAACTGTTAGGTTTTTCAAATTCAACAAAAAGGGAAAATCTTGACCAAAACAGTTTTCATGCCTGTGGGCCCTTAAAGTTCCTTTCGAAACTGGTTTAAACCCATTGAAAAAGATGACCCTTATGGGAAACCGGGGAAATCCTTTAAAGGGGAATTTAAACCCCGTTTAAACCCAGGGCATGTCACACCCAAACGAAAAAGGAGGAAATGTTAGTTTGCGTTTTTGCCCCACCCAAAGCAGGAATAAAGGGAAAAAAGCTGTTAAAGAGGCAAAAAGCATAGCATTTGATGGGGAAACAGCACCCGGGGTGTGCCTAAAGGTCCCTGGGTAGAACAGATATAACAGGTTCCCCTTTTTGTCCGAAACGGAAACTTTCTGTGATAGCTAAGGGGTTGATTTGGGGCAACCAGGGGTCCTCTTGGGGGGCCCAAAAAAGGTGAAAGCCATTTGGGAGTGGGGGGGACTGCAAATGTTTTTAACCTTTTAAAGAAAAAAAAGGGTAACCATGCTGCAAATGTGGGGAAAGGGGCCCCGGGAAAAAAGTGTATGGCGTGGGTCCCTGGACACTAAAGAAATTTGGTGGTTCTCCTTGGAAACTAAGGATTTAACCAAGGCCCTGCAAACCTGAGAATTGGGATAAAGGTTGGGGTTTAATTTGTTTAATTGGGGGTAAATTGGGGCATTTAAATTAAAGGCACAGGGATGTTTTCCCGGGAAAAAAAAACCCGGGGTTTTCTGGATGAGAAGCAGGGGTCTATTGCAAAACGAGAAGACAGCCATAACTGTAGAGTTGACCAGTACAGAAATGTCCCAATGTTTGAATTAAAAACAAAAAGCCGGCCCTTTAGTGAGTGGAAAAAAAAAAAGAAAGGCCTTTCACTTAAAAAAAAAAATTGGGAAACCTTAAATTAACATTATTTTTTCCATTTTTTTGACCCCATATAATTAAGCCAACTTCATATTAAAATGTTTTTATATATGGACTGTAATTTCCCAGCAAAAAGACATTTTTGGTCTGAAAAAAAGAAACCCTTTCTCAACAAATGTTTTAATTCTTTTCTTGCCGGCTTCAAACATGGGGACCCCAAGGGAGGATGGTCCCATAAAAAAATGGAAAAAATTTGGGAAAAAGAAAAGAAATAAATAATGTAAATAAGAAATTCAAATTAGAAAAAGGGCTTATTTTTAAACTAAAAAAGTCTTTTTTGCTAGAACCAAAAGTCCCATAAAAAAAAAATAATAATAAAGAAAGGGCTTAAAAAATTTATGTTTTCAATAAATGGGAAAAAATAAAATGTTTAATTTTTAAATTTGCAAATATTTTTGGATTTCAGCCCCAACTTTCTTTTTCTTTTACAAAGTTTTTTGGGTGCACCCTTTAAATTTGGACCAAAAGGAAAATGCCGAGGACACTTTTTTGAAATATTTAATTTTTTGAAATGACACAAATGATCATGAGAGTTAAACCCCTTCCCAAAACCCCGCAATTTTGGAAAGTGAAAAGGGTTATGACCTTTTTTATTTGGCCATTGTTGTGGAAAAAGTAATAGGTTTACTGACCATTTTTAGATTTAGAACAAAAAAGATGAAAAAAAAAGGGGATGGTTTTGCCCCTTTTTTGGAAAAAATAAAATTGGGGGGATAAAAAAAAGGGGAAACTCTCCATGGGAAAACCCAAAAAGCACATGAGCGGTGTCAAAACGGTTTTTCCCCAGGTAGGGCTTTAACTTGGGGAAGGGAATTTTTACGGCCTTTTTCAGAAAAGGGAAAAGGAAAATGTGGGGAAGGAGCTTTTAATCACATGTCCCCCTGGCCCCTGGAAATTGGGGTGCGCAGAGACTTCAAGATTTTTGGGCCACAGGGGGTTTTTTTGGTCTTGGTGAGGGTAAACCTTTAGAATTGGGGGGCAGTAACCAAAAGGTTCCCGAAACTGTTGGGTTAAAAGTTAAGGGTTAAAAACTGGGAATGCCCAAACTATTATTAATGAAATTTTCTGGAAAGGGTTTTAAATTTTTTGAATGGGAGGGGTTTCCCCGTTCCAGGAAAAAGGGAGGCTTTAAAAAAGCCTATTAAACTTGCTTTCTCCTGGGCACCCTGGGGAAGTGGTGGGGCTACCCAAGGGTTGGGGGCTACGCAAGACCCAAGGGGGAAAAGGGGTCCTGAAATTTTCCCCCCCCCCCATGCTTGAGGGAAAACCTTTAATTATTTGGGGGGATTGGGGAGGAATTTTTTGTTTTATGGTGCTGGGCTGTAGGGTCAGAAAACAAAGAGAAGGGCACTTTGGGGTTTGAGTTAAGGGCCCAAAAGGGCCCCCCATTTATTTTGTGTTTTTTTTTGTTTTTTTAATTTTTTTTTTTTTTTATTTATTTTCTTTCTGTACTTTTATCCAAACTGAGGAATAAAAAGCTGGGCCCCAAGGATTTCAAAAAAAAAAAATCCGGTGGGCAAAGGGGGACCCAAAGCCTGTGTCCGGTTTTCCCAAAAAAGGCAATCCAATTTAGCTTTCTTTTTCCCCCTTTCCAAGATCGGCACTAAAACAGGAAATTTGTTTCCCTTGGGAAGGGACTAAGGGTCTCTGCAGGGGCTAACTTCTAAAAAAAAAAATACATTTTTATATGGGGTACTAAATCAATGCAAAGTGAATTAAATAAAAAAGAAAAAAATAAAAATATGTAAAAAAAGATAATAACATTTTTAAAAAACGTAAAAAAAAAATCTCCCACCCGAAAAAAAATAAACCCTTGGTTTTTTAAAATAAAAAATAAATTTTTTGGCTTTAAAAAAATTAAAAAAGAAAAAAAAAAACAAATATTTGGTAATGTTCCCCATATAAAAAGGTTAATTTTTGGATAAAAAAACCCCGTTTTGGGGAGATGTAGCCCAAGGGGTGGCTCTTGGAAAATAAAATTTTCCCGCAAGCAAAAAAAATCAAATCTATTTTTTAACACAAAAATTTTCGATTGGAAAGAAAGGTGAACTTAATGACAACATTAGTAGAGAAGCAACAATAGAAAGGGGGAAAGCAAAAGAACACCCCCGGGAAAACAAATAAACACCGTAATGGGGGATGCCCCTGCTTTTTTTCTTCCCGTGTTCCCGGTTTTTCCTCATTTAATTTTTCTAACAGGAAAAGATTTTAAAAAAATTTTTTTCTTTTTCGGGCACACCAACACCTTTTTGGAGGGAGCCTGAACTTGCTAGCAAGGGTGTTTTTTTAAAACCTGATCACAAGGGAAAATTTCCAACTGGGTGAAAATGCCAAATTCAAACATTTAAAGGGCCCCTCAGTGACTGTAACTGCTGAGCTGGCTGATGAGTAAATGAAAAAAAAAGCAAGATGAATTTTAAAAAACTGCAAAATTGTTTTTCCCCAGATTTGTTTTTATTGGGGTTTTCCCCTTTGAGTCCCCAAAAAAAGACTGTTTCCCAAAATTTGAAACCCAAAACAACACCAAAAAAAAAGAGGGCTTTAAAAACCCCATGAATTAAAAAAAAGTAAATTTTTATTCAATTTAAACTTTTTTTAAAAAAGTACCCCTCAAAAATAGTAACAAGGGCTAACCCCTACAAAAGGGAAAAACAGCTAATAAAAGCCAAAAAACAGGGGAAAAAGCTTCACAAGATAAATTACAAAAATTTTTTCAAAAAAGTAAATTTTTTAAATAAGGGGGAAAAAAAATTCATTCATGGTATCTTTGGGGGGGAAAGTGCATAAAACACCTACCCAAAAAAAAAAAAAATTTTAAACAAGTTTAAAAATAGGTTCCATTACCCATGTTATTTTCACTGCACAAGGCCTTTCCCTGCACCCCAAAACCGTTTGCCCTCTGGCTTCCCTCAGGGGGTTTCCATAAGGGGCCCCAAATTAAAAAAACCTTTTAAATCCCCCCCATCAAGGATCATGTGACTATTTTAAAAACCCCAAAACACCTAACCCCCAAAGTTTTAAAAATAGAAAATAAACCCAGAAAATGGGCCCAATCGTTCTTTTAAAGAAGTGGAAACGGTTTAAAAATTTCAGGAAAAAATTCGGTTCGGAAACGAAATCGAACTTTGGGGTACTTTCGGGTCAAAGGGACTCTGGGGAGGAAGAAGGGGATAGCCTGCCCTGGAAAATGTGCAGAGGGGAAACCTTTGGGGGGGGCCCGGGGGGGGATTTTGTGACATCACCCGGGGGACAATAAACCCCCCCGGTGGGGACCCGGGGAAAACTCCAACCACGGCCTACTCAACTGTTTTCTCCCTCAGGAATGGCGCCCCGGGGGGTCAAAAAGCTCTTACTGAAGAATTGAATTTTTTATATAAGCATTTTCCCGTGGGGGTTCTTTAGCTTGTCTCAAAAGACTGTTTTTTTTCTTTTTAATTTTTTCTATTTTAATTTTTTTTGGGGGTTTTTGGTTTTTGAAAACCAGTTTTGCCGCCCCTGAGCTGGGGATAACAATTTAAAAATCCAAAATGGGGTCTAAAAACCAGTTCCTGTTTTTATTCATTTAAAGAAACCGCTTTTTTTCAAAAAAAAATACCACTTCATTTTTTGGGGGTTTACAATTCCCATTGCGCAATTTACATCCCCGGGGTTAATTTTTTTTTAAGGGGGTTTTTTTGCTGGGTGTGCCCGACCCCCAAGAAACCGCTTTTTCAAAGCCAAAATATAAAAATTTTTTCCCGTAGCCCAATCCCCAAACAAAGGGTTTAAATTTCAACTGTATCTCTTGTTTTGTTTTCAAAAAAAAACACGCAATTGTAACACGCACAAAGCTACTAAATTTTTGTCGGGGTCAATTCTTGGGGGTCAATTTACATCCAGGGGTTAAATTTTAAAAATTGTTTTTTCTGGGGTGCTGACAAAAATAAACCCCTCTTTTTCAAAAGGGCCCAAAAAATATAAAAATTTTTCCCCGTAGCCTAATTCAAAAACAAAAGGGGTTTAAATTTCAACTGTTACTCTTTTGTGTGGGGTTTGAAAACACGCAATTGGGAACACCCTTTAAAACTAAAAATTTTTGGTGGGCTCAATTCTATTGCCCCAATTTACAACCAGGGTTAATAAAGGGATTGTTTTGCTGGGGGTTTCGACCAAAAAAAAAAGTTTCCTTTTTTAACCCAAAATAAATACAAATTTTTTTCCCTAAACCTAAAATTTATGTCCCCGAAGGTTTAAATTTAAACCTGTTTTTTTACTTTTACATTTAGTTTTAAACACACAGTGTTTTTAAAAGACAAAAATACAATTAAAATTTTCCGGCCATTTTTTTTGGACCGGGAATTTATTTTCCAAGGTTTACCCCAAGCTTGTTACTGGGGTTTAATTTTTTATCAAAAAAAAGGGTTTTATATTTATCAAATTTCAGATATCATCATCAAACATGGGCTGGTACATTTTTTTGAAAAACATATGTCAGACAGAGGGGGTGGCAGGCCTCTGCAAACCCGCGAGTTTGGGAGTGGCAAAAAACATTTCCCGAAAAGGCCCATTTGCAGCACAAACCAAAGGGGCTTTGGGAGAAGGGGTCACTCGGGGGAGGCCCAAAAATTGCCGCGTCATCTAGCGGGCCGGGGGTTTGTTCAGCAACCCAAGGGTTCTTGATTTTTGACTAGGTCATCCTTCCCCCCTCCCCGAAACATCTGTCCCAAAACCCCCCCCCAAAGTCCGGGGGAAAACCCCAGAAAAACAAACCATTAGTTTTGGGAGGGCCCCGGGGGCGGGGGGGGCGGGCCCCCACCTGTCCCTCAGGGCCCGGGCCTCTTTTTCCCCCCCCGGGTTTTCCCTCAAACCAAAAAGATCTACAAAAAGGGGCCTTTGGGTCAGCGCCACCAAAATTTCGAGGATGAACAATTTTGAAAGGGGGGAGTCAACAGGCCCCACTTGGGGAGGGGAAAAAATGGGGCCCCAAAAAAAGCCTGCTTCTTGCAGTAGGCGGCAAAGTATAGAAATTTTGGGAAAAAGGGGATGGGGGGTCATTTTTTGAGAGGGGGCCCCGCCTCGGCAACCAAGGCCGGTGATTTAGGGCAGCAGTGACAAGAAAAACAAATAAAGTGGAATTTTAAGCCGACCGCAAATTTGGGGGGCCCGGTAGGGAAGGGCTTTATCATCGTCAGAAAAGGGGGGTCAGCTTGCGCGTCAGGAGCAGCGCAGCCCGCAATGGGTCGTGTGGCCGGGATCAAGAGGGTAGCCCGCAGGTTTAGGTTTGGGAGCCAAGCGGCCCCGGGGGGTTTAAAAAACCCCTTTTTGCAGGGCCCAAAAAAGTAGATGCAAAAGGGGGCTCGCGAGGCAGCGCGGCAATTTGTCACTCAGTGCGGAGCGTTTTTGGGGGTTTAAAAACCCCGGGGGGGAATCGGCGGTGTGGAGATCTTTCTAAAGGGCACCGGAGGGAGCCGAATAAATTTTATGTAGAATCTTGGGGGGAAAAGTGAAAAGCGTGGCCAAGGGGGCTAACGTTTTCCACCAAAAAGGGCCCTTTTCGTCAAAAACAATGCACGTCACCATCCGGTGGCCTGGGGAAATTTGGGTCAGATGTGTGGTCCATTCCCGGCCCCCCCGCAGGGAACAGCACAGCAAACAAACGCCCAGTGGCACGCATGCCATTGCAAAACCCCCCCCTTCCCAAAGGGTTCCCCCACCTCTGCAGAAAGGGGGCTGGGTTTCTCTTTTACATACTTTCCTTTTTCCCCCGGGCCAAACTCCGCTCCTCGCTAAATCATTTGGGGGGCCAGCAGTCGTTTAGCGAGGCGATTGCAAAAGACAACAATAAATTTCCAATCATCCTTAAAAAAAACAGGGAGCTGACCGGGGGCCCCTGGGCCAAGTGGTTTGGGATTTTCAGTCCCTCCCTTTCCAAAATGGGGGACCTTGCCCCCCATTTAGGGGAACTAATGGCTTGGCCGAGCCCCGGGTGGAAAAGTTTTCCCAAACCCCTTTAATTTTTTTTTCCAAAACGGGAGTACCAGCCCCTTCAAAAAAATGTAAAAACAGAAAGGTGGGTTTTAAAACCTTGAGCTTATCGGGGGTTTTTTCAAGGTTTCACGGCAGCGCGGAAAGTCTGGAGCATGGAAAAAAAGGTCAGGGGGCCCGACAAATTTCCCTTTTGGGGCCCCCTGGGGAATTTGCTTCCCCCCCAGGGACACCAACAACTTGGGACAGGAAAACGCCGCTTTCTCCCCCACGTTTTTCAAAAAAACTTTCACCTGCGCCCAAAGTCCGCCCCCTCCCCTTCCACCCACACCACCATCTAAAACCTCCACAAGTACTGCTCCATCATACCACATGTGTAGGGCCCCAGCGGGGTTTTCCCATTTTTTTCACCTTTTTCTTGCCTCGGGGGAACGAAGTCACACAGGGGGGAAAATTGCTCCGTGCCCGCACAAGAAATCGATGTTGGGGTTTCTCCGCGCCAACGCAAACGGAACCATGGGAACGGACAATGGGAGGAAAAATGGTGTCCCGCCCGCAACCCCGAGGAGGGAAAGGGCCATGGGGGACCATGCATGGCGCACATGTTCAAAACTGGTTTTTGAAAAAAGGGTTCCCAAAATTTCCACCGATCTTCCAACATTCTGGGAAAATGGCCAGGGGAAAATGTGGGATGCACTTTTTTCCCTTTTTACAAACCAAAAAACACCCTTCCTCGAGTTTGGGAGCGGGGAGAACGGCCTCACCCAACACACCCCCTAATAAGTGATGGGTTTTCCAAAACCCCCGTAGGAATTTTCCGCCCGCACAAAAGTTGGAAACCCACCCGTAATGAACAAAAGAAAGGCTATTAAAAAAGATTTTTTTTATGATCCAAAAGGGAGACAGAAGGAAATCCCCCGTGTAACATTTTATTGGGCAGCCATGGCCCGCTCATTCGTGAAACCTGCCTTTTTTTTTTTTGAGGCCCTTTTGGGAGGGGGACTTATTTGCATTTGCCGGACTAAAGGGAATGAATAACGTCAAATTTTCCCTTGCTTTATGTCCTGGAACAGATCTGAAAAATTTTGTCTGGGCAGGGGGCTTGGGGGACGGGGGCAACTACACTTGTGGCCCCCAAAAAATCCGGTTGGGGGCTGAAAAAAAGGGGGAGGAGGGGGAGGAGGACTTGGAGCAGAAGCATTTTTCTTTGGGGAAATGAGTGGGGTTTTCTACCCAGGTTACAAAAGGATGACAAGGAGGGGGTTGGGGTGGGGATGATGAAGAAAAAGGCGAATTGACCCCCCCAAACAACCCTGGCAAATATACAGTGGAAATGGAGGCAGGGAGCCCCATGGACACGTTGTGCAATGGCCCGCAGCAAAGCTTAATTTTCCTGGCCCAGTGACAGCCGAATAGTCACAATTTTCCCAGAGGGATGACTTTTTGGCTCTCCACCCTTTTTGGACCCCTCGGGAAACCGGGGGCCAAAATGGGGAGCCTTTTTTTTCCCGCTATTTAAAGGAAAGGAACCCAAAATCCCAAAAACTATAGGGAAATCCCCGTAGTCAGTTGGCCGTTGCCTATGTGCGTCCCTCGTCCCTTTCCTCTGACAGGGCTGACCGGGGGTTCCCCACGCTCACTTTTCTACTTTTTTCCCAAGGCGTCTGAGGGAAAAGGGGGGGGGGGTAGGGGGCAGTACCAGCCCATCAAACCAACCTAAGGGCGGAGTCACTGATGAGCAGCTTTTCCTTTTAAACCCCCCCTAGGGGAGGAGGGTAGTTGCCAGCAAAAGCAGGGGCCTGGAGCAGTCCCCTTTATCAAAAAGGGGGTTGGGCCAAAATTTTGGGCACACTCTGCCACCCTCCCTTTTTGAAAATCCCTGGACTACGGGCAGCCAAACTGGATGTGTGGGCCGCAACTTTGCCGAGTTTGCAGGGGAAAGCTGTCCCGCCCGGGCCCCCTATTTTTGGCATTTAAAGGGGTGTTTCCCTGCGGCGGGGCCATCGTTTTTCCCCAAAAAGGAGAAAACCCCCCTTGTTCCCCCCTTGGAAAAGTTTGGGGAAAGCCTGACCTTTGTCAAGATTAAATTTTTTTCGTGGATCCCGGGCAGGATTTTTCCCCACAAAAACCCAAAGCCTTAGGCGTCAGTCTGGGTTCAAACTACCTTTCCCTCAGCCCTATTCGATGCCGGCCATTTTCCGCCTGAAAGCCACACATCTCTGGGCAGTTTCTTTTTCCCTCTGCCTACCACCAAACTTTACCCGGGGTTTGGGAAATTTCCACCTACCCAACACTTCTGTCAAATTTTGCCACTCTATACCCCAACTTTCTGCTGTTTGGGCTTGCGGTCACCTCCACACTTTTTCATTGTGCCCCCTCTCTTACCCTCATGCTTTGCTCCCCCCACCCTCCCCCGAAAACTCTGTTCCCTTTTGCCACTCTGTTGGCCCCCACTCCTTTTTTTTTCCACCTCCAGAATTTCATTGTGCCAAATGGCTGGGCCCAAACTGCTGCGTTGGGTGCTGCCCGGGCCCCCAAAACTGTGTCCCTTTTTGCCACTGGGCTGACCTCAAGCTTCTGCGTGGGTGCTGCCGGTCCCCCCACAAATTGGGCCAAGTGGCCACTTCCTGGGCCTCATGCTGCCCCGCCCGCCGGGACCTTTCCCCCCTCTCAGTCATTTTTCCACTCCCGTGGCCTAATACTGTTTTGCCACCTCCAAAAAATGTCATTGTTTCCACTTTCCTACCTCAATGCTTTCTGGGTGTTTTTTGACCCCCCAAACTGTTTTATTGTGCCACTCTGTGGCCTTTAAAACTGTTTTTTTGGCCCCCTTTTCCAGAATGGGCATTTGTGCCCCTGGGGCCTGACCTCATGCTTTCTGCCGGGGGCCCCTGACCCTTTTCCCTCTCAGTCATTTTGCCCCCGTGGCTTTTCCCCCCTGTTTTTGCCACCTCCAGAATGCATTTTTGCCACGCCTTTACCTCATGCTGCCCGCCACCGGGGGACCTTTTTCCCCCTTTCAGTTTATTGTGCCACCCTGTGGCTTTTCCCCCTTTTTTTGCCCCCAACAGAATTTAAAAGGTTTCCCCCTGCCTGACCTCAAAAGATGCGGGTGTTTTTGACCTCTACACGTGTCACTGTGCCCACTTTTTTCCTTTTAAAAACGTTTTTTTCCACCCCCCAAATGTCTTTTTGCCACTGCCTGACCTCATGCTGGGTGCCGGGCCGGGACCTCCGCCTTTTCCCTTTAAATTTTGGCCCCTCTGGTGGCTTCCTCCTGTTTTTTCCACCTTTTCCCGAAAGTCCCTTTGTGCCACTTGGGCCCACCTCCCTGCTGCTTCCAAACCGGGGAAACCCCCGCTCCAGCATTTGTGCCCCCTCCCGTGGCCTTTTCCCCCTGTTTTGGCCACCTACAGAATGGGCTTGTGCCCCTGCCCTTTACCTTTATTTGCTGCTGTTGGTTTTCCCCCCCCCCCCCCCCCCCTACACTGTCACTGGCCACTCTTTGGGGCCCAATAAATGTTTTGCCAACCCCTCCAGAATGTCATTGTGCCACGCCCCAACCTTTAAGCTGGTCCCCGCCCGGGCCCTTTCCCCTCTCAAAAATTTTATTTGTGCCATTTTGTACTTCCTCCTGTTTTTTCCCCCTTTTCCCGAAATTCCAAATGGCCCTTTTTCCTGACTCCCAAATGCTGCTGTTTGGACCTCCACACTGTGTTTATTGGCCACTTTCCCGTGGGCCAATACTGTTTTGCCACCTTTTCCAAAAATGTCCCCTTGTGCCACTGCCTGGGCCTCATGGCCCCGCGGGGGCTTTTGACCTCCCCCTCTCAGTCCCTTTTGCCACCTGTTGGGCTTCCTCCTGTTTTGCCACCCCCCAATTCATTTTTTCCACTTTCCCCGACCTCATTTTTTTTCCCTTGGGAAAAACCCTGACCTTTTCCCCCTCAGCATTGTGCCACTCTGTGGCTTCCCCTGGGGTTTTTGGCGACCTAAAAAAAATTGTCATTTTTTGCCACCGGGGCCCGACCTATGAAGCTGGCTGTTTGTGACCTCTACACGTGTGTCCCCTTGGGGTTTACTCTGGGGGCCTAATACAGTTTTGCCACCTTTCCCGGGAAAAATTTTAAATTTTGGCCCCCTGGCCTTTACCTCATGCTTTCTTTTCCCGGGGTGACCTCCGCTCCCCAAATCATTTGGGGCCATTCTGTAGCTTCCCCCCTTTTTTTTGCCACCTCCAGAATGCCACTGTGCCACTGCCTTTACCCCGTACTGCTGCTTGTTTTTGGAAACCCCCACACTTTTTGTGATTGTGCCACTCTGTGGCCTAATTTCTGGTTTTTTTCCACCTCCAGAAAAGTCATTGGGCCACTGCCCCGACCTCATTCCCGCTGCTGTTGTTTAACCTCCACAAATGGGAATTGGTCCCCTGTGGCCTAAATAAATTGGGTTTTTTTACCTCCCGAAGTCATTGTGCCACCGCCTGGGCCTCATGCCTGCTCCGGGGCCGGGACCTCCGCTCTTTAGTCCCTTTTTCCACTCTGTTCTTCCTCCTTTTTTGCCCCCTTTCAAATTTTTATTGGGGGGCCAAATGCCTTCCCCCCAAAGCTTGCGCCGCCGGTTACCTCCGCTCTCAGGCATTTTGCCACTTTTGTGGCTTCCTCCGGGTTTTTCCACCTCCAAATGTCATTGTGCCACTTTCTTACCTCATGCTGCTGTTGGCTTTCCGCCGGGCCACCTTTTTCCCAACCCGTTTTACTAAGGTTTTTCCACCTTAGCTCTTTAGCATGCTTTTTTCATTTTTCTCTTGGGATGACATTAAACAGGCTACATTCCCGCTTCGTTTTTTTTGGGCAGTTTTTTTTCCCTCTTTAATGCCCAGGGAATTTTAAAAGGGAAGCGATTTTTTTTTTTTAAAAAAGGGCGGCAGTCATCCTTTTCTGTCATACTAAAAACCCCAACATTGGGATGAAGACCAAACCAAGCTTTCCCCCTGCTATTAAGCATGGCACAACGTTCTACAGCACCCTGCAGGCTCTGTGCAGCCTGGAAATAGCTGCTTTTTAACGCGATTCGTGCCGAAGTAATTTGGAACGAAACTAATTTTGTCGGAAAATTCGGCGAAGTGACCGAATCGAATTTTTGAGAAATTCGCCTATCTCTATATATATCACATTAATGTTCAGCATATATTCCAGTGTACCTTGTATATACATTAAAAGCGCCAGATCAGCACGCAGATGTATGTGAAAAGCTTCTTATAAAGTATTCCAAAGTACGGCGTCTCGGCATCACCAGTGCGCATGCGCGGCAAAATGCCGCGATATTGCGGTTCTGCAAACATGCCCCACTTCCGGCAGAAAACTCATACTGCGCATGCGTGGGGACATAGTCTCAGTGCATCAGTAAAACATAGCCGGATTAATATCGCTAATAACCTATAGCGAATATTATTATTATATAATGAATTCTGTGTATATGCTGGTGTTATTATAAGATCAGTGAGGCAGGTAAGTAAATAAAGTGAGAAAAAGTGAAAAATTGAAAAAATTAAAAAAGAAGAAGAAGAATGGAGTGAATAATCAATAAGCAAGTGACGAGTGACAAATGTGAATAGAGTGTATAAAGTGAAAGGTGAATACGTTTATTTACACAGAATTCATTATGCAGAGCAATAATAAATAAGATAAAAATATATAGAAGCCGACTTGTAATTAACCTTATATAGCATAATCAATATGCTATCAATGTTGCATAGCCATAATTAATTGCGAATAATAAATACATAAATAATATTATAACATCTTCAAAATTAAGCTAAATCATATACATATAAATCAAAATATGAATTGTATATATGCAGGAACAAAAAAAAAAAAAACACAGGGAAAGGCATTTCTTTTCATTTTTTGTAGGCATCATCCTTCGATATGGCAATATGGTAGATGACCACTTCAAGAGAACACAGTCCAAAATAAGTGGGCACATAACATCCGATAATCAATTCATTCTAAATAAGACAATACACAAAAAGCACATTAGACATTGGACAACTATAAACGAAACATAAATGAATGGAAATTAAAAAGTGTGTGATTCATAGAAATGAAGAGAAACTAAGTTTTTCATTTAAGCCTTGAGGAGACATAGTTTTTAAGATGACAATCCAACGACACTCCTTTTGTTCTAATATTTTCTTCAGGTTACCACCGCTAATATTGCCCCATACTTTATCAATCCCTTTAACCATAAAGGATTTAGGGTCACAATTATGTTTCAAAAAGAAATGCCGTGTGATTGTCTTAAGAGTGGAGGAATCAAGACAATCTTTAGCCAACAAAATATCCCGAATATGTTCACGGGTTCTGACTTTCAA
Source organism: Phyllomedusa bahiana (assembly GCA_025379985.1). Classification (NCBI taxonomy): domain Eukaryota; kingdom Metazoa; phylum Chordata; class Amphibia; order Anura; family Hylidae; genus Phyllomedusa; species Phyllomedusa bahiana. The sequence continues at coordinate 52,999 of JAODAL010016982.1, forward strand.
TTCCCTTGTTATAAGACCTATATAGATTTTTGGACATTCACAAGTTGCATAGTAAATAACATTTGATGTAGTACAAGAAATGCGCTGGAGAATTTTATAAGACCGCAATCCATCACTAGAAAGAAATTCATCGGAACATAAGATGTTTGGACATGCAACACATTTTCCACATGGGAAACATCCTATTTTAGGACCTTGTATATTAAAAATACTAGTGATGGGTGGACTATAGTGACTTTTCACAAGTAAATCTCTTAGATTTTTTCCCCGCCTCGCTGTCATCAAATGTTGCATAGATAACTGTTTGGACAGGATGGGCTCAGTCAATAGAATAGGCCAATGTTTAACCAAAATGGATCTAACATCCTGCCATCGTTCATTGAAGGTAGATATAAATCTGATAGGTTGTTGTAGATCATTAGGCTTTATTTTGTAATAACACATTTCTTTGTGTAAATTTGGCTCTTCTATATCCCTTCTTAATTGAAAGCCTACCCTACTGTAACGTCGCTCCACAAATCTCTGTCTTAAGTCTTGGGCCTGATTTTCAAAGCGATCTTCAGTGGAACAAATACGCTTAGCCCTAAGATACTGATCCACCGGGACAGGCGATATGGTTGAAGGAATGTGTGCTGAGGAAGCATGTAAGAGAGAATTTACTGATGTCTCTTTACGGTATATATCCGTTTGTAAGAAACCATCTTGATCTTTATACACATGTATTCGACATACAGATGTGATTGAAGCCGTACGATTTTTCCTTGAGATGAGTAGTTGGGACAGCCGTTTATGTGCCTTGATTATAGAACTGTTGGAGTTCGTCTTGACTCATAGTGCGACATGTATGAACAGCATTTACGCCTGTTTTCTGGCGTATCCTGCGAATCCCGTCGGACGCAGGGATGCAATGTTAGGCGCCGCGTTCGCCACATTCAGCTGCGCCTCACATGAACGGGCCTGCAATGGGCGCGGTGTGGGCGCGGTGTAGGCGTTCCGGGGCGGGAAGCGGCGCGCTCGAAAACTCCGAGGCATGTACGATCGCGAGTCGGCAAAGTGCGGCGCAATGCAGCGCTCGGCAGCTCCGAAAGGTAGACCTGGTTGATTCTGGTCTAAATGATCCGTCGGAGGCGAAGTGAAGCGAGAACGGAACATGAGAGGAAACATAGGAGATCGCAACAGAAATCTCAGCTCTCAGCTCCGTGCGGCATGGAGTATGATTTTAAAAAAAATCGCCTTTATAAAGGTGTAAAACATTCTCAGAAAAAGAGCTCAAACCTCAAAAATAAAAAAATATATAAATAAAATCACTTTCCAAAAATCTAGAATGCCGCAATATCAGGAATTAGGATCTTGGAAATTCCGGGAAATACAGTAATTCAAATTCTTTAAGCTCTTCTCATTGGTCGGCAGAAACCAGCATATCAGAATATGAGCGACAGTGAACCATTAAAACCTATGGAGAACTATTGACCAATCAAAATCAAAGGCGGGACAGTTCAAAATACAGTAAAAATGCAGAAAAGAGCTGATTGGTTGAGCTAGCGGGGGCTTGGCAATCCTGGCCAATCAGAATAGGAGCGACAGGGACCCATTATAACCTATGGAGAAGTTAGAACCAATCAAAATCAAAGGCGGGACAGTTCAAAATACAGTAAAAAGGTAGAAAAGAGCTGATTGGTTGAACTAGTGGGGGCTTGGCTATCTCGGCCAATCAGAGAGCGAGCTACTTGTCCCTTTGTAGTCTATGTAGAGATCGTGGCAATGAAATCTCGGCGCTCAGCGCCTTGCGGCATGGAGTATGATAAAAAAAATCATTTTTATTAAGTGTAAAATATTATCTGAAAAAGAGCTGAAACCTTCTATAAACATAAATCAATTAAATCCCGAACAACGCATTTGTCGCCGAGACCGGCGCTACATCAGGAATTGGGATATAGAGAATTGCCAGGAAATACAGTAATTCAAATTCTGTAAGCTCTTCTCATTGGTCGGCAGAAACCAGCCAATCAGAATAGGAGCGACAGTGAACCATTAAAACCTATGGAGAAGTATGGACCAATCAAATTCAAATGCGGGAAAGTTCAAAATACAGTAAAAATGCAGAAAAGAGCTGATTGGTTGAGCTAGCGGGGGCTTGGCCATTCCGGCCAATCAGAGCGCGAGCTACTTTCTCATAGAGTTCTATGGGGAAAAGAAATGCAGAGCGAGCTCTGTTTGTGATTGGCTAACTAAAAGAGGTGCGGTTTATTTGGGACCAATGGGAGAGCGAGCGACGCTCTTATGGGTTTTCTAATGCAATCTGGAATAAAACTGTACATGGCCGAAATCAAATGATAAGACTACAGAAGTTGTACCGATGTGTATATAAAATGATCAATAATATTGGGGTAAAGAAAAAAAATAATTTATTTCTTTTGAAATTTGAATTACTGTATTTCCCGGCAATTTTCAATATCCAAATTCCCGATGTAGCGTTGTTCTAGATTTTTGGAAAGTTATTTTATTTATGTATTTTTTTAGTAGGTTTGAGGTCTTTTTCAGAGAATGTTTTACGCCTTTATAAAGGTGATTTTTTCATTCATACTCCGCACGGACATCTTTAATGATTTCTCGCTGTTTTCCAGCCTGTCTCGAATCGGAATACATGTTCGGAGCAGTCCCGAACTGCGCCTAAGTCCCGCACTGCGCTTCACACACTGGCGAGGCGCGGTGAACTTTTCCCCGCATGTATGATCGCACTACCTCGGGCGGCGAATCTTAGGCGCAGTCCCACACTGCGCCTAAGTCCCGCACTCTGCCTCATACACTGGCGAGGCGCAGCCGACTTTACATGGTATGTATGAGCGCGCCCCGGCGCCGACATAAATCAGGCGCAGATTTCACCGGAAAACTGGCGGAAAGGTGCACTCCGATGCGGCGAGATTCATACATGTCGCCCATAATCTTTTTGTCTTTAAAAATTGCTATTATCTTCAGAGGCGCGGCACTGCCATGGGGGCCGTTTGCGCGCCGGCATATGCCAATTTATTTCTCGGAATGTGGGAAAGGCGGATTTTTTGTGGCGACGTGCGGGCGGCTTCCCATGTACAGTGCTGGTTCAGAGATATAGATGATATTCTTTTTATTTGGCAGGGATCTGCTAATGAGCTTGAATAATTTATGAACGATCTCAATCTGAACGACTTAAATATAAAATTGACATTTGGATACAGTTTTCAAGTCATTCAATTTTTGGATGTGTGCATTGAGGTAGATCAAGATGGTTTCTTACAAACGGATATATACCGTAAAGAGACATCAGTAAATTCTCTCTTACATGCTTCCTCAGCACACATTCCTTCAACCATATCTGCTGTCCCGGTGGGTCAGTATCTTAGGGCTAAGCGTATTTGTTCCACTGAAGATCGCTTTGAAAATCAGTCCCAAGACTTAAGACAGAGATTTGTGGAGCGACGTTACAGTAGGCTTTCAATTAAGAAGGGATATAGAAGAGCCAAATTTACACAAAGAAATGTGTTATTACAAAATAAAGCCTAATGATCTACAACAACCTATCAGATTTATATCTACCTTCAATGAACGGTGGCAGGATGTTAGATCCATTTTGGTTAAACATTGACTGAGCCCATCCTTTCCAAACAGTTATCTATGCAACCTTTGATGACAGCGAAGTGGGGAAAAAATCTAAGAGATTTACTTGTGAAAAGTCACTATAGTCCACCCATCACTAGTATTTTTAATATACAAGGTCCTAAAATAGGATGTTTCCCATGTGGAAAATGTGATGCATGTCGAAACATCTTATGTTCCGATGAATTTCTTTCTAGTGATGGATTGCGGTCTTATAAAATTCTCCAGCGCATTTCTTGTACTACATCAAATGTTATTTACTATGCAACTTGTGAATGTCCAAAAAGCTATATAGGTCTTATAACAAGGGAATTGAAAGTCAGAACCCGTGAACATATTCGGGATATTTTGTTGGCTAAAGATTGTCTTGATTCCTCCACTCTTAAGACAATCCCACGGCATTTCTTTTTGAAACATAATTGTGACCCCAAATCCTTCATGGTTAAAGGGATTGATAAAGTATGGGGCAATATCAGAGGTGGTAACCTGAAGAAAATATTAGAACAAAAGGAGTGTCGCTGGATTGTCATCTTAAAAACTATGTCTCCTCAAGGCTTAAATGAAAAATTTAGCTTCTCGTTATTCTTATGAATCACACACTTTTTAATTTCCATTCATTTATGTTTCGTTTATAGTTGTCCAATGTCTAATGTGCTTTTTGTGTATTGTCTTATTTAGAATTAATTGATTATCGGATGTTATGTGCCCACTCATTTTGGACTGTGTTCTCTTGAAGTGGTCATCTACCATATTGCCATATCGAAGGATGATGCCTACAAACAATGAAAAGAAATGCCTTTCCCTGTGTTTTTTTTTTTTGCTCCTGCATTTATACAATTCATATTTTGATTTATATGTATATGATTTAGCTTAATTTTGAAGATGTTATGATATTATTTATGTATTTATTATTCGCAATTAATTATGGCTATGCAATATTGATAGTATATTGATTATGCTATATAAGGTTAATTACAAGTCGGCTTCTATATACCGTATATTCTCGAGTATAAGTCGAGTTTTTCAGCACAAAAAATGTGCTGAAAAATCCCCCTCGGCTTATACTCGAGTCACTGTCGGCGCTCGGGCGCTGCGATGGCCCGTGCGCCGACAGGGACGCTTCAGTTATATGGGCTCCTCAGGGAGCGCATATAACTGAATCCCGAGTCAGCTGACAGCGATGGGGCGCTGCGGTGGCCCGTGCGCTGTCAGCTATCTCTTCCCCTGCTTGCGACTCCTCCGGAGCGCATGCAGGAGAAGAGATACCCACTGCGGGGCAGAGAGCAAGCGCTCCCTGCTCCGCAGTGGACTCTGGGCGGCCGCAAACTCGCGGCCATTCGGAGTTTCCGGCACAGGCAGCGTGTGTCATCACGCTGCGTGCGCGACCTGATGACGTCACCCGCCTGTGCCGAGAAGACCGAGGAGCGCGCCCGGGAGACGGAGCAGCGGGGATCGAGGTAAGTGGTTGTTTTTTGTTTTAAAACGATGCCTATACCTGCCTAGTACTGCCTATACCTGCCTTATACCTGCCTATATCTGCCCTATACCTGTCTAGTACTATCTATATCTGCCTAGTACTATCTATACCTGCCTATACCCTGCCTAGTACTGCCTATAGCCTGCCTATACCTGCCTATTGCCTGTCTAGGGGGACCTATGCCAGCCTATACCCTGCATATGCCTGCCTAGGTGACCTATATCTGCCTATAGCCTGTCTAGGGGGACCTATGCCTGCCTATAGCCTGCCTAGGCGACCTATACCTGCCTACAGCCTGCCTAGGGGCACCTATACCTGCCTATACCAGCCTATAACGACCTATACCTGCCTATACCCTGCCTATGAGGACCTATACCTGCCTATGGGGGCAATTGCCTGCCTATAGCCTGCCTAGAGGGACATATAGCTGCCTATACCAGCCTATGGGATACATTAAACTGCCTATACATGCCTATAACCTGCCTATGGGGGACATTAAACTGCCTATACCAGCCTATATCTGCCTATGGGGGACATTAAACTGCCTATGGGGAACATTAAACTGCCTATACCTGCCTATGGGGGACATGAAACTGCCTATACCAGCCTATATCTGCCTATGGGGGACATGAAACTGCCTATACCTGCCTATCGGGGGACATTAAACTGCCTATGTAATTTTATTGGTATCTATTTTTATTTTTAAAATTCATCAGTAGCCGCTGCATTTTCCACCCTAGGCTTATACTCGAGTCAATAAGCTTTCCCGGTTTTTGTGGCAAAAGTAGGTGCCTCGGCTTATACTCGGGTCGGCTTATACTCGAGTATATACTGTATTTTTATCTTATTTATTATTGCTCTGGATAATGAATTCTGTGTAAATAAACATATTCACCTTTCACTTTATACACTCTATTCACATTTGTCACTCGTCACTTGCTTATTGATTATTTACTCCATTCTTCTTCTTCTTTTTTAATTTTTTCAATTTTTCACTTTTTTAATGCACTGTTTCTCACTTTATTTACTTACCTGCCTCACTGATCTTATAATAACACCAGCATATACACAGAATTCATTATATAATAATAATATTCGCTATAGGTTATTAGCGATATTAATCCGGCTATGTTTTACTGATGCGCTGAGACTATGTCCCCGCGCATGCGCAGTATGACTTTTCTGCCGGAAGTGGGGCATGTTTGCAGAACCGCAATATCGCGGCATTTTGCCGCGCATGCGCACTGGTGATGCCGAGACGCCGTACTTTGGAAAACTTTATAAGAAGCTTTTCACATACATCTGCGCGCTGATCTGGCGCTTTTAATGTATATACAAGGTACACTGGCATATATGCTGAACATTAATGTGATATATAATATATTTAACATGGGGTTAGGTGTATTGGCTATAATAGATCACATGGTCCTTGATGGATGGATATATAGGATTTGTCAATTGGAGGCTATGACACGCCCCCTCATGAAGCAGAGGCGAAACGCGCGTTGGGGTGCAGGGAAAGGCTTGTGCAGCAGACACTAACATGGGTAATGGAACCTATTTTTGACATGCTATATGTTTAATGATTGTCAGGCTGTTATATGCACTTTGCTCCCAAGATACATGAATGTAATATTCTATTCCTATATACAGATATACTTTTTGAAAAATAATTATAGTTATCTTGTGAAGCTATTTCCCTGCTATTTGGCTGTATTAGCTGTTGTTCCTGTATGTTGTCTTGTACTATTTTTGATGGATACGTTTTAGAAAGATTATGAATAAAAATGTACTTTTTATAATCATGGGTATTAAGTCCTCTTGTTTTTTGGTGTTGTGCTATTATTGAGTGATATTGCCCTTTGTGTAATACTCTTATAGTTTGACTAATGTCTTGTCTAGGAGTATTTTTTGTGTTTCTAATTAGAGTATATTCACATGTGGGTGATTTTGTTGCAGAAATTTCAACGAGTGCCCCATTCGTCATTCATTTGCATGTAATATGCAGAAATCTATATGTTTGCTGACAAAACAATACCATTCAAATGAATGAAACAGATTGTCAGACACGGAAATTTCTGCAACATATCTGCCTCATGTAAGAATACCATTATGGAAACTGATCTCTTGCAATAGGTGTCTAGAAGAAAGACCTAGTGGCTCACCCTGCTTTCTCCAACGCAGTCAGCTCTGGTTCTTTATGGACATGCTTTACACTTCATTGGAGAAGGTCATCGCCTAAATGAACCAGGGGCTAGCAGACGTGTGTTTAAAGCAACTGTATATGGGGCTCCAAAGCAGAAGTTGCATCGGCAGAAAAAGCTTACATTTTCACATCAGTATCAAAATTGGACCTTCACTGATTGGTAAAGGGTTTGCTTCTTTGATAAGTAAAGTTTTCTGCTTCATTGAACAGATGGATGCTGGATGAAGGAAACATCAAAGAACAAACACCATGCAACCATTACTTGTTGAACAGGAGCTGGTGGTGGCAGTGTTATGGTCTGCAGAATGTTTTTGTGGCATTCTCTGGGTCCACATCCATGTGGAAGACACTTTCAACTTCTGTGGGTCTGAATCCATCCTTGCAGAACATGTACATTATGATCATCTTCCCTGGAGCGGATGGGGTCATCCAAAAAGACAATGTAACGTGACATGCAGGGGTGTAACTTTGGTTCAAAAAGTGGGGGGGACGAATTTTCCTATGCCTCCCTCCCTCCCTCCTTCACTCGCCTTCCCTTTCAATTCCCCTCCCTTCCCTTCTCTCCCTGCAGTGAAGTGACTCCCTCTAACCCCGCTCGGAGGTCTGAGGGAGCGCTGTGAGCTCCCCCAGCAGGTCTGGGTGAAGTCCTTATGGCAAACACTTTTGGTGCAATCCGTAAGGTTATGAGTGGCTCTCTAGTTACTGAAGTTTAGAGCCGGACTGGGACTAAAAAGCAGCCCTGCCAATGAAGCCAAACCAGCCCCCCTGTAATATTTCCCCCTCTAGATGGAAATAAAAAATGTTGTGCAATGCAACAAATTTTGCTTAACCCCTTCCATCCCCCATCACTACTCCATTACATTTGTTATACATTTGTTATACACACACCAGAAAGAGGAAAATAAAATAACCCAATCTCAGGGTACCCCTAGGAATCACTTATGTCACATACTGTACCCCAAAATGTATTTTATTGCATTCCATACACCAGAAATGACATCACTCACTGCACCCCAGAAATTCATTATATTACACATGGTCACCACAGAAATGACATTACTAATTGCACCTTAGAAATTACTACATTACACACCTTACCCCAGAGATTACATTACACTGTACCCCAGAGATTACATCACACCATACCCCAGAGATTACATTACACACTGTACCCCAGAGATTACATTACACACCATACACGAGAGATTACATTACACACTTTACCCTAGAGATTACTACATTAAACACGGTACCCCAGAGATTACACACCTCACTGTACCCCAGAGATTACTACATTACCCACCCTACACCAGATTTTACAATCCCCACTGTATCCCAGAGATTACTACATTACAGACTGGACCCCAGAGATTCGTTTACACACCGTACCCCAGATATTACTGCATTATTCACTGTACCCCAGAGATTACATTACCAACTGTACAACAGAGATTCTATTTCACCATACCCCAAAAACTATTACATTACACACTGTACCCCAGAGACTACAGTAGACAAGGTACCCCGGAAATTGTGTGTGTATATATACATATATTGAATACAGACACACTACACACTTAGGGTTCACATGACGGTGTTTCGGCACTAACAGTGCCGTTTGCTTGTTGGAAATTCTGTTATTGCAAACGCAGAATTCCAACGAGCAAATGACCCAAACTGCCTGGATAGATTTCTTCCTCCTATCCATTAGTGATGTTGGTGCATAAAACGCCTCGAAGAATTCTTTGTAGGTGCTGACAGTACGCGCCAAAAATACTCAAGTAAAATCAGTGTCATCTAAATGACATAGGGTATAATGTAAATCAGTTTCCTGTCAGATTGGACGCCGGTTCTGAGGCAGATCCAGCACTGAATCGCCCTGGAATCAGCATTTATATCTTCAGTGTGAACGTACCTTAGAGTATGTTCATACGGCACATAGCAGAGCGTACTGCAATATGCCGGGTGTTTTAGAAGTACGCACTGGCTAATCCACACTTCTAAAATGCTGCGGGGCCGGCCCCATTCACTTTCAGTTAGCCCGGCACTTAAGTGCAGGGAAGAAGTGACATGGCTAGACACATGGCTGTACAGTATATACATTATATACACATCTCACATATACAGTACATATCCTACTCACATGCACACACACAACACACAACCTTGTCCCCTCCTTACTTGTCTCCTGTAGTCTGGTGCAGTTGGCATTCGGCAAGAGCTTCTCTTCTTCTCTGAGGGTTGAGCATAGGGGAAGTGGTATACAATGGGAGGGAAAGATACAGCTCCAGATACAGAGTATGCTGGACTTTGAGCAGCGTTCTGATTGGTGAAGCAGCCCCTGCTGACTCCTGCTCTACCAATCAGTGCTGCTCTCACTCTGCACTGACACTTGAGGCTGCTACCTACTCTGTCCCCCAGAAATATAGGAGGCAAAGGGTTAACTTCTTCCTCCTCTGTGCTCTGCTCTCCCCACTTACCGTATTCTCATGCTTTCATATGGATTATTTTTTATTAAAGTGGCTAAAAAGTGGGGGGGGACCGTCCCCCACCGAGAAAAAAGTGGGGGGGACCAGTCCCCTCCGTACCCCCCCTAAAGTTACACCTATGGTGACATGGCTAGAAATATCTAACATTGATTGCAAGAGCACGGTCAAGACTTCCAAGTACTACCCTGGTCCTTTAATTCCTAATACTTGAACCTAATTGAGTATCAGTGGAACCACCTTGATCGTCGTGTTGGCTCTATGGATCTTCTTCCGCACACCCTCCAGCAACTGTGGGAGGCAGTCAGCATGACTCCAGATAGCTGTGACAACCTACCAGGACTTTATTAAGTCACTCCCAACCCGTCTAGCTGCTGTCCATGCTGCACACAACAGTTACTCTGGAAAATTAGCCGGCAGTCATAATCAAGTGACTCGACTGTGTATGCTTTGTGCTATCAGTTATAATGACCAGCTGTGTCAGTATGCACTGACCGTGGACGCTGGGTGCTTGTTATGGATCCTCTGGGCCACCGCGAGTAGCCTACCATCTACACTCGCGGTGGCCCAGAGGATCCACACCAAGCATACCAAGCATACTGACTGTTGAAGTGCAGGATAAGGAGGCAGGACACAGCAGGAGTAGCCATAGACAGGTAACCGAGTCCTTGGCACAATGACAGGCAGGTACAAACGTTCATAATCATAGTCAGGTAACAAAGTCCCAGGCAGGTAATAGACTGGTACAATGTCAGGATAACAGCAGGAAATGGACTGGTGCAACGGCAGGAACAGCAGGAGTAGAAGCAGGTAACCCAGGGGTTAACAGAGGAACAAAAAATCCAGCAGCAGTGGTCAGGAGTTCAGATGGACATTAATGAACTGACCATGAATCCCGCCGATGTGACCCTGCCTGACTCCCAACAACCTGCAGCCGTAGTCACCCGTCATGGCGTCCATCCGGCTCAGTTGATTTAGAATGAACAAACTGGTTTCATAAAAAAATGTGAGATGAAGTTGAATAATATGCTTTGGAGGAAGACTCTGTTGAGAAAGGTCTGAGTGAGACCAAAATGTTTTATATTACACTGCGAATTGTGAAGCGCGACGAATCTAAAAAAAAAGATTTTATATCCAGTTTGGAGAATAAGAAGATGTATGACTAGACAATTGTGTTAACTATCATAATCTACTCACGGATGATCTGAATTTGTCCTTAACCCCTTAACGACCGCGCACCGTCTTTTGACGGCGGCCGGTGCGGGTCGTTCGTCTGCAGCGACGTCTTTTGACGTCGCTGCAGACATCGGGGTTTGCGGCGCCCGGCGCCACAGCTGCGCTAGGATCGGGGCTGAACTACACAGCCCCGATCCCAGAGCATCTCCTGCAGGCATCGAGGAGCGGAGGAAACCTCCGCAACCCGATGCTTTAACCCTTTGATTGCGGCGGTGCGTTACCGCAGCGCACATCAAAGGGATCCCCTGCTCTGTCGGTGATCGGAACGCCGGTCACCCGACAGAGCTCAGGGACCGGCTGCACAGTCAGCTCTGGGGAACCTAGCATGGCCCCAGAGTTGTCTGTGTAAGAAGCCAGTGATTAGATGCACTTGTGCTGTCCTAATCACTGCCTGTGTCAGATGACACAGATTAGCATGTATTAGCATATATGAATATGCTAATACATTACTAAGTGTAAAAAAAAAAAATTAAAAAAAATGTTAAACAGTTCTCCCTTCATGGAGTCAAAAAAAAGTACAAAAAAACCATAAAAAGTGTAAAAAAAAGAATAAAAAAAAATAAATAATAAAATAAAAATAAATATTTAATAAAAAATAATTGTACATAAATTACACGCACAAAAAAACCTACACATATTTGGTATCCACACGACCGTAATAACCTGTAGAATTAATCTAACAAGTTATTAAGTGTGAAATGTGAATGGTGTAAAAAAAAAATTAAAAAAACAAAAAAAAATTTGTAAAAAAATAAAAAAAAATACTGCAATTATTTATAAGTGTACTTAAACTATTCCCTTATAAAGTACAACTTGTCTCGAATAAAACGAGGCCTCATCCAACTGCGTCATTGAAAAAATAAAAAAGTTACAACTGTTTAAACGCAAGGAGGCCAAAACTAAAAAAATGTTCTGGTCATTAACTACTTTTCAGGCGTTCGGCTTAAGGGGTTAATAGAGTGCAGCCTACCTCTATAGCTCTATTATTGATATAGCATCCTTTTTATTTGGTGGTAATTAGAACAGAGAGAAATAGGGATACTTATCCAGGATTAGGTCCCTCTTATTTTGGCTGTTACTCCAAGATTTTAGCTAGGTAGGGGATTGATAGTCTCAGGGATGGTTAACGGGGATTTATCGCTTCATCAGTTTGTCTGTTTCATTGTATTTTCAGCTTCTCAGCTCCTCAAATTCAAGGGCATTTCTTCCCCTCCCAGCTCGGTGTCTCTTAACTGAAGGGGGATGACATTATCCCCTCCCCCCTTTACTGTTTGTGCTCGCTCCCGAGTCAGTGTGTTTGTTTGAGATCAGTGGGAGGGTATAGCACATCCCTTGTCTTCCCCCCCCCCACCTACTCTGTCTGAGTTCACATGTCACTGTGTCATTCCTCTCCCTGTGAAGTCTTATTTTGTAAGAGCTGTTTATTTACATACCACAGCCCTGCATTCAGAGCACTGATCTCTTCTCCTCTCACAGCTGGAGGTTTGTTACAGTTGAATCCAGTCTTCTATGAACTCATCCAGAGCAGCACAAATCTGTTTCCTTTCTATGTTTACACTCAGCAGCATTAGGCACCGAGCACAATTCTGCTGTTTTCTGATTATAGAAGAAGCTGCAGTGTTACTGTGCAGCTGCTGGCTATGCAGAGTGAAATGTTGTTGTGATGAGAGATGATGATGGTCCAAGTGATGGCATGATGAGGCCTCATCATGCCATCACTTGGACCATCATCATCTCTCATCACAGATGTATAATTATTCTCCCCTGATGAACCATATCTTGGGGAAACGCGTCGGGGAACTTATGTCTGTGTTCTTTATGTATGTTACTGTATAATTTAGTTAGTTAGGGTGAGTCGCCGAGAGGTGGGGTTGCCCTTTTCGGGGCGAGTGCTCTATCTGGATAGGACTAGTATAGTGATAGCGATAGTGCTTTTTCTATTATATGGTATATACTGGTCCAATGGGGCAACGGAGTCTACTGTGACAAGGTCTTCAGAACCGTGAGTTTTTGACCACATTTTGACCACATTTTCCTCCCTCTTATAGGGGCACTTCTCCCTGCTAATAGGTATTTGGTACAATGTCTTTTTTGCTGTGATTAGCTAGACATTGTCCACTTGCTTTTGTATTTAGGTACTGATATACACCGGGTACTTTATACATATACAGTTGCATATTTGTATAGTGGCTATATGTGTGAGTCAATTTTTATATATAAAGGATAATTATTTTAATGCATATCTATTAAAGATTATTGTTTTAGGAATTTTTCTTTTGATCTGTAAGACACTGAGGTGTCAATAAGTCCTTAAATGAAAACAGAAAGCCATTTTGATGGCCTGCAGAGTTTTATTGACATCTTACATTGGCCATGCTCACGCCACCTTGGAAAACCTGGGTTAAATCTGCATTGGAAGTTCCTTTTAGAGCCTGTAACAGCTCTGTTACATGATGGACACCAAGGGCCACATGTATGAAATTTGGCGTTTAAATGAAAAATGAAATGCGCATTAAAATAGCATAGAATGCGCCTGATTTATGAACCCGCTCTACTGCGGGTCATAAATCAGGCGCATTCTAGCGCTAGGATGACATTTCTGGCTCAGGTTTACCACTTTAAAAGTAGTTTACCTGTTCCAGCAGTAATGCGCCTAGAATTTCCATAGCGAAGCTATAAAGCTATAGCTTTGTAGAGTTCTAGTGAGCCCCACCTGCTGCACGCTCCCCGAAATCAGGCGCATTACAAAGTGCCACTTGCGCTCTGTAATGTGCCTGATAATGGCAATCAGGAGGCATTTCAGTGAAACAAACGGGGCTGCACCTGAAAATACGCCAGACTTCTGCCGCAGCCCTGTTCATACGTGTTCCCCCAAATGTGCCCGATGTAGTCTATTGATTACAGTGGCATTTATTAGGTTTCTGTCATGGTGTCCAATGTTTAAAGGGGTTGTCTCACTACATTGATTCATCTTGCCCCAGTCCTGTTTTCTTAGTTTCATTTTGAATTCAGGGGTGTGTTTACTGGCTTCCGCTAGGCTGCAGTAGAAGCCAGGTCTGTAGCTATAGCAACCAGTGCTGACAGCCTCAGGAGAGATCAAACAGGTCTGTAGCTATAGCGACCTGAGGAGCTGATGCAGCCCATATAAGAGGGGATATCTAGGAACAAGTAGGACACTGTTAATGGACACATATTGCAAAGTGATTTGTTTTTTCAAGATCTTTAACATAAAAAGCAATCCTTGTTATGAGACAACCCCTTTAACAGAAAAAATAGTGCTGCATGCTGTGCTATTTTTTCCATCAGTTTTACAGAATCTATGATGGAGGCTCTAAACAGAGCCGTTGATACAGGTGTGAACCTAGCCTAATAACTTGTGCTGCACATAATTTTATTATCTTTGTTAACTTTTTCTCTTTGTAGTGTAAATGTTGGAATGCACAGGTGCTGGTTACATACACACCTATAAACATTCCTTCCAGGCTGTGATTGTTACAGCTTGAAAGGAGGCTGAATTACAATTGACTGAACCCCATAAGTAAACAAGCTTACAGTAAGCACTGGCTTTTTCCATACAGTGGACGAGCATTTGTGTATACGCTGAGCTTTTCATACTGTTACTCTTTTATCAGCAATTCAAGCTCTAGTAGTCAAAGACCAGAAAGTACAACAGGCACAAGAGCCTGTACACACAGCCTGCAATGTTTCACCTTTTTTTTACACTAAGATGACATAAGATGAAATATTCTTAAAGGGGTTGTCCATGTCTTTCTCTTTAAATTTAAACTGCTGCTGTAATAAAATTAAAACACTTGTACTCACCTAGCCAGGCACCACCGTCCGAGTGCTTCTGCTGCTTAGTCCCCGAAGTTGATTTCTAATCTCTTATCAATTGACTTGAGGCCTTAACAACCAACTTTTAGCAGCTTCACAACGCATTAAGTTATACGTCTACCAGTATAGGAATATGGTCCCCCAGTATAGGTAATTGGGTCCCTCAGTAAGTTATATGTCCCCCAGTAGGTGGATATATAGTTTATATGTCTCCCAGTAGGTAGGTACAGCATATAGGTTATATGTCCACCAGTAGGCGTATATGCAGGTTATAGGTCCCCCAGAAGGTATATAGGTAGGGTATAAGTCCCCCAGTAGGTATATAGGCAGCTTATAGGTCCCCCAGCATGTAAATAGGCAGGTTATGGGTCCCCCCGTAGGTATAAAGACAGGTTATAGGTCCCCCAGCAGGTCTATAGACAGGTTATAGGTCCCCCAGCAGGTCTATAGGCAGGTTATATGTCCCCCAGTAGGTATATAGGCAGGTTATAGGTCCCCCTGCAGGTAAATAGGCAGGTTATGGGTCCCCCGTAGGTATATAGGCAGGTTATAGCTCCCCCAGCAGGTATATAGACAGGTTATAGGTCCCCCAGCAGGTATATAGGCAGGTTATAGGTCCCCCAGCAGGTATGTAGGCAGGTTATAGGTCCCCCAGTAGGACTATAGGCAGGTTATACGTCCGCCAGCAGGTATATAGGCAGGTTATAGGTCCCCAAGCAGGTAAATAGGTAGGTTATAGGTCCCTAGTAGGTATAAAGGCAGATTTTAGGTCCCCCAGCAGGTAAATAGGTAGGTTATAGGTCCCCCAGTAGGTATAAAGGCAGATTATAGGTCCCCCAGCAGGTAAATAGGCAGGTTATAGGTCCCCAAGTAGGTATAAAGGCAGATTATAGGTCCCCCAGCAGGTAAATAGGCAGGTTATAGGTCCCAAGCAGGTATATAGGCAGGTTATAGGTCCCCTAGGGGTTTAAGGGCAGTTTAGGCCCCCCTTGGGTAAATAGGGGGTTATATGCCCCCATAGTACAAGGGGGTTAAAAGTCCCAAGCAAAAAATGGGCATTTTTAAAAGCCCCCAAAGGGAAAAATAGTGGGTTTTAAGGTCCCCATAGGTATAAAGGCGGTTAAGGCCCCCCAGCAGGTATATAGGAGGAAAGGGCCCCCCAGCAGGTAATAGGGGGTTTGGCCCCCCAGCAGGTATATAGGCGGGTTAAGGGTCCCCAAAAGTTACATAGGCATTTAGGAGGGGACTCTTTAAAAAATAAAAAAAACAACAGTACCCCCCTTTTTTCCCCCTCCCCCCTGAAGTGTACGCTCCCGTTTTGACCTTTTAAAAAAATATTTTATATCACTGCACAAGTTTGACCAAATTTACTTTAATTTTTATGAAATATTTTGTAAGATAACCCCTAGTAATCTTTTATAGGCTGGGTTTACATACTGCATTTTTTTTTATCTGTGTTTTTGATGCATTAAAAAAACTCCTAAAGCATTTTTTAAAACACATGCAACAAAAAACACATGCATTTTCAAAAATGCACACGTTTTTTAACTAAGCCAAATTTACCTACGCATTCCAAATCTGAGTTAATTATAAAACATACACATTTTTGAAAAATTGCAAAGTGCAAACCAAATTGCACCTCAGATCGCTATAGCTACAGACCTTTAAAATCTCTCATGATGGGCACAGGGTTGCTAAGCAAGCCTGGCTTCATTCACCTAGAGAAGCCAAAAAAAACCCTGATTTCAAAATTAAACCAAGAAAACAGGAATGGGGTGAAAAAATCAATGTAGTAAAAACCCCCTTTAAGGGACCTTCAATACTGTCTGGGCCCATAAAAAAAAAGTTACCCTGGTAGATAGCACGACACAGCCGCACAACCCATGGGGGAATAATAAAACAGAAACCCTTGCATGGGCACATTCACTTAAATTCCCCCGGCAGCTTCCCTTTCCTGCAGGCCCTACAACCTAAGGTCCCTCAGAAAATAGAGCAAATGTAGCCCTCACAGGGCTATGTTTTTTTTGTTTTATTGTGTTGGTTTGCGCCCGTACCGGGGGGAAAAAACCTTTTTTAGGGTACCCCCCGCAGACACTTAAATAGCCCCTTTAACATATTGTGAACCCACCCTTAGATACGGTTTTCTTTATCTGCTTTAGGACTTGTGAAAAATTTAATGTTTTTTTGGTAAATTTTTGCAGAAAAAGAAAAATTCACAAAACTTTTAGGGAAAAATTTTTTTTTTTTTTTCAAAAATGAGTAAGACAATAATCTTAACCTTTTTTGGAAGAGGTTTATGCTACCGAAAAAGGGGGGAAAGGGGCTTGTTATATAAGATTTAAAGTTTTGACGGATTTTTAAAATAAAAAGCAATAAAATACTGAAAAAGGGCTCCCTACATACAGTGGGGTGCTTCTTTCCCTTCAAAATAGGGGAAAAATGTATGAATTCTGTAGCTGATGACCTTCTACATCGCTTTAAGTAGTATACACGCGCCAGAAATGAAGAACCAGTTCTTCTGCGTTCTAAAACAGGCCGTTATGCCAATACGACGGGTACAGAAAACCTTACCCCGGTTGGGTGTTTAACTTTTCTGCCCGAATTTTGGTGTCAAAGAATCAAAAAAGTGTCATACTAATGTTTGGGGGCGACACGGCCCAAAACTTTGGCCGCTAAAGTTTGGAGTGGCCTTTTTTTTAATTATAGAATGGTTATCCATTTTTGAGGCCCGAATTCTGGCGCAGCCTTTTTTTAATATCGCCCTATTAATTTAAAGGGTTTCCCTTTTCCAGTATGTTTACAAGCAAACTGTGAAAAACATGTAGTGGGGTGGTCAGAGCACTTTTACTTTCAAATTTTGTTTTTTCTAGACTCAAAATCCTTCCAAAAACAAATAACCCAAAATACAGAGCCCGTCCTCTCCCCCAAAAATATAACTCTTATACACGAGTCAGCTCCTCTCCCCATCATATAACCTATATATCAAGAGCCCCTTCTCTACCCCATATTTAAACCCTTATCCGAGCCGCTTCTCTTCTATAAAACCCCACTATCAAAAAGCTCATTCCCTTCCCCCGTTATAAATCAAAATTTTCCGAGATCATCTCTTCCTCATCAATAACCCTATATATCAAGAGCCTGCTCTCTCCCTTTATATATAACCCTTATACCAGGCTCAGCTTCCCAATCATATACCCTATATATCACAGGCTCATCCCCCTTTCTATCATATAACCCATAAATTTACAGGCTCAGCCGCTCCTCTATCATTAACCCTATATATCACAACTCAGCTCCCCCCTTTTTCTATAACCCTATAAAATTACGAGCAGTCCCTTTTCCTTATCATATAACCCTATATATCACAGAGCTCAGCTCCTCTCCTCTATCATATAACCCAATGTATCACAGAGCTCAGCTCCTCTCCTCTATCATATAACACTATATAGCACACAGCTCAGCTTCTCTCCCTTTATCACATCCTGCTCTTAGATAGCATAGCATAAACCACCGGACATGTTCCCTTTAACTCCTTTGTGATTTTGCTGCATGCTTGGCAACTTTTGAAAGTGGTCATCAGGGAGACTGGAAGTTGTGGGGCGCTAAAAGTTTACATGACCAATCCCTCTTTGTGTCAAGCCACACCCCTTCACAAAAGGTCACGCCCACTACACCTGTGTAACGGCTCTGGAAGAAAGCTAATTTAGGGTTTTGGCATAACCCAGCTTTCCTGGATTTTTGATAACCTATTCAGCCTTTGGGAGAGCTGGGAGATACTGCTAAATGGTGCCTGAACTTAAACCATTACACTACTACCAATATGTCCACCATACAGTGATTATATAGTGGTAGATACCAGTGTACACAGGCTCCCTGCAGACTGTATGTTACCACCATACAGTAACCATATAGTGATAGACACCAGTGTACAAAGGCTCCCTGAAGACTGTATATTACCAACATAAAGTGACCAAATAGTGGTAGATACCAGTGTATACAGGCTCTGCAGACTTTATATTACCTTCATACAGTGACCATATAGTTGTAGGTACCAGTATACACAGGCTCTGCAGACGGTTAAGTGACTACAGTGAGGTTACATCTAAGGACTCACCAGAGACATCCTCTATGACTGGAATTTTTCTCTTTCCCTTTTCTTTTCTCTAACCTGTCCAGACCACCACAATGATTTCTTCTGGCCACGACTCGTCCCTGTAAAATTTAACACAAACATCTTAGAATTCAATTTTTCTCAGCACTTCCCTACCTGTGGCCACTTCTGCACAAACTCCAAACGGGGTGATAGGTGAGGAAATTATGGGGTGATAGGTGCAGGTGGAAAGTTTATAGGGTGATAGGTAGAGTGGACTGATAGGTGGAGGTGAGGGGACCACGGGGTAACAGGTAGAGAGGATATGAGGTGGTTAAGGGTTGATAGGTAGGTGTTGTATTTTGTGTTGGCATTAGAAAAAATAACACAGTGGTGGGGAAGGGTCGGGAGAGAGCACTACAGAGCTCAGCTTACAATCTCTTTGGTGGGGCAGAGGACCATCCCCCTGGAGATTGTGCAGTAGTTGTGGTCTGTAACCCACAGAATCATATTGTGCAGGCTGAACTCCGTACCCTGCACCCCCAGAAGATCAGCTGCACTCCCCGACAACAGCCCTCTTTAACCATTTTATTTGAAAAAAATAGATCCAAGGTTGATCCGACATAGTCCACCAAGTCTGAAGTAGTCCAAATGGGAACCTGTAAATAAACAAACATTACTCTCATACACATACATATAGGTTGGATAGCCTACTCAGCATCCAGATATACTGGGTGACACCCATCGCCCACAGATAGCACCCAGCTTTCCATAATAGGAAAACTGGGTGCCACCTATGTGGAGGAGTGTCACTCAGCTTTCCTTGATGCTGGATAGGCTATTGCCACAGGCAATCACCAGAGTCTGTCCTCTGTGGCCTGTCTCCTGCCCCCTGCGACTGCCAGAGACAGACAGCAGGAGGCAGGAGACAGGAGCAAGGGACAGTAGACAAAGGAGCAACTTTGTCCACTGCAGCCTATAACCACAATGGTTTTCATTAAACACCTACTAAGGACAACCACACTAACCAAGATATAGTGTCATATCTGTGGCTATTGAATGTACATATCACACTCTTAAACCACATCCTATTTTTACTACTTCTTCCCATTAGAGGTTGCTCTGCGTTGCTGAAGGACCTGACCATCATCTGATGTCATTTTTTGTAACCCTCTTGTCTGCAATGTAGTTGTTCTGTCCTGTTCTAGCTTTTCAGTTTTATCTGTAAAGTAGCAAAAGGGAAGGTATTATTACCTTTCGGGGTCTGTTCACACAACATATTCTCAGTCCATACTGTGGCATGTAAGTGTGCTTCAATACGCCCAAAGTATGGACCAAGAGTATGGTAATTCATAGCTCTCATTGACAGCTATGATTACCTGTTCTTTCCCCCAGCGCAGAATACGCACCCGGGGAAAGAACTGACATGTCAATTCTCCCCGGCGATTACGCCAGGTGACTTGTGAGTCGCGCTCGGGGGGCAGCCCGTCGGCCCCATAGACATTCAATAATTGCTGCGAATAATTAACATGTCACTTATCTCCCTGCGCGTACAATACGATCATATTGTACGGGCCGGGGGGAAGAGGCGTATTCCATAGTTCTCTATGAGGGAAATGGATTACCGCATTTCGGCATGTATTGAGCGCAATATGTGGCGAAATACGCCCGTAATTACATGGCAAAATAAGCCATGTAAACAGACCCTAAGAGGACATTTTGGCAGTCCCATACAGTTTTTGTAACGGCATAAATGATGCAGTTGCATTGACTTCGACATCTACTGTTAAGTAGTGAAATGGCTAGGGTCAAACCTATCTCCGATCTCAGCCCATAATGGTAATTAACAGTTGGCCCTTGTCGGGTACGAAGTGGATTAAGCTTGTGACCGGCTCCATACACACTTACGTTTACACGACAGTGGACAAAAAAATGACATGAAAACCAAATTCTAAAAACGTTCATAAAACTGAGTTTTTTGTCCACTGCCTGTCAAAAGCTGCTGAAAGAATTGACGTAGGGGCAGGGTAGTGCAGGGCAGGGTAGTGTACACAGGGAGGGTTTATTAAGTTACAAGTTAGGGTAGGGAACTGTTGATTTTTCAAAGTGGGAAGAAAAACACAAAAATGTGGGGGTTCGGTGAAGGCACTACTGGTAAAAGTAAAAATCCACAAGTTATTTACTTTGTTTACTATGGTTGATTATACTAAATTTGACGGATCATATGCTTTAATTGATATGTAACACCTTGTATGCTTTTTTATGTGTACACTGACTTCATAAATAAAATATGTTCTAAAAAAAAAAAAAAGATGCCAAAAAATGTTAGTTTTTGGAACCTTAATCATTTTTTTTTTAGTTTTTTTATGAATTTTATTTAAGAAAAGCACAACATTAGATTTGCTACGTATTTCTGCAAAAAACGCACCCAAAAAGTCTGGCACTTTACATAGACTCCAATAGTAAATTATCTGCCCTGCTCAGTTGTTTTTTGACGTTCTGTGGAGACAACAGGACATTTTTACTGTGCAAGTCTATGGGACCTCTTTTCAGTTGTTTTTTTTTTATAAAACGCTGAAAAAACTGACTTTTTTGTGCAGTGGAGACATAGCCTCACTGATGTTGTGACTTACAATTGTTGTATGTCAATAATGGGAAAATCTCGGGTTCCCCGGGTTTAAAAAAAGGGCGGGGTATATACGTATCCATATCCTAAAGACCTCAAAAACAGCAGCAGCAGGAGGAATAACAACAAAACTGGGCAGACATAAAACAATTACTAGACTCCTTTTTGTTTCTCTGTCTCTTTCTTGCACTGGAGCCACTACACCGTTATCCATAGTTTTGCAGCGTAAATAGATTTAGGGGAAAGAAGGGGGGGAAGGGAAATGATAAGTGGAGAAAGGCATTTTTCGCTAAAACTGTATAAAAAGATTCTTAATTTGCTTGTACTATTGATTTACATAGTTTGTAAGGCTGAAAAAAGACAGACGTCCATCCAGTTCAGAATATTTTACAATAGTGTTAATTCAGAGGAAGGTAAAAACCCTCATGAGGTAAAAGCCAATTGTCCTCATTTTAGGGAAAAAATTCCCTTCCCGACTCCAATTTGGCAATCAGAATAAAACCCTGGATCAACTACCCCTTTCCCAAAAACCATGACTAAACCATCATTATTATACCCTAGAAATGCATCCAGGATCTTTTTGAACTCCTTTAATGAATTCACCATAACAAGTTCAACTGGCAGAGAGTTCCACAGTCTCCTTGTTCTTAGGGAGTGTTCACATGGCGTAACTGAGGGGCGTATTTCGGCACGTAATTGCACTGCAATATGCCTGAAATGTGCCCCCAATTAGGTACTTCAATAAATCCAAGAATTACACCCGTCTTTCCCCGGGATACAAATGCGCTTGTTGAACCGGGAGAAAGAGTGACATGTACTTTTTTCGCGCCGTTTATGCGCCGTGGACAATTGAAATAATTTCTGCCCCCCACGCTTTAGAAACACGCGCTCTCAAACGCACTTCAAAACATCCGCTAAAGTGGGTCGAAGGGAGTTCACAATACGCCTGTGACATACCTTTACAGTGAAAATCCCTTGGAGATTTCCCATTTTTACCTCTGATTATTTTACAATTTATTTATGCAAAGTTTGTTGAAAGGTTAATGACCATTTATCTCTAGACTAATTTTGGAAAACCCTTAATAAAAAAACAAACAAAAATGAAATCGACCCAAACAAACACTACTTAACAAGACTCACACTCCAATTTTTATACTTATTATTTCAGCATAATTACCATTTTATCTTTCAATGTTACTTACCTATTCCATAAAAGCGAGATGTGTGTGTGGACATTTATGCCCAAACTATGTGAAAATCGTCACTAGGATATCTTCTCTGTTGGAGCCATATATAGCAAATCTCTATTCTAGTTATCTTAATGGGGATATTTCTACACCAAGCAGATGGACATCTGTAAATATCATTCAAGTGAATGAAACAACTGCACAAATTTTTGCAATAAATCTGCCGCATGCAAAATACATTTACTGGTTTCTTAATTGGTCTTTCAACCAGTGGTGTAGCTAGAACTTTTGCCGCCCCGTTTTATAGACCAAACACCCCACTTTTAACAGGTCCCTCCTCGGACATATAAATCATAATCGTCACTTTAAAAAAAATCATGTTTTTATGTTACTATATTTAAAGAATCAAAACTTATTAACTTTTCTGTCCATGACTTTATGACTAAATAGCAACCCACGCACAAATCTCCATGATCCCACATACAATATCTAAGATGGCTCCTGATTTTGCACTCATCTTTAGTCTTGTCGTGTTTTCACATAGTATGTAGGTACACAACAAAAATTTATATCTATATATGCCGCTGTAGGTACTTAGGTAGGTAACATTGAAACCAGAAGTTTACATACACTATATAAAGAGACACATGTGCATGTTTTTTGCACTATATGACATGAAATCAGAATAAACCTTATCTGTTTTATGTCAATTAGGAACCAAAATTATTTATATTGGCCAAACGCCAGAATAATGAGAGAGAGATTTCTCTTACTTTCTGCAAAGTCAAAAGTTTACATACACTAGGATTACTCTGCCTTTAACCCCTTACCGCCGGAGCCAGTTTTGGCCTCTCTGACAGAGCCCTATTTTTGAAATCTGTCATGTGTCACTTTATGTGAGAATAACTTTTTGACACTTTAACCTATCCATGTGATTGAGAGATTGTTTTCTCATGACACATTGTGCTTTAAGTTAGTAAGAAATTTTTGTCCAGAGTCTTTGTTTATTTTTGAAAAATATCAAAGTATTGTGAAAAATTAGAAAAATGTACCATTTTCAAACTTAAAAAATTTCTGCATGTAACACAGATAGTTATTCCACTCAAAATAGTTTATAACTTGCATCAACTAGATGTCTATTATAGTTTGGCATCATTTTTTCAAGGCATTAGGGGGCATAGAAATTTAGTAGCAATTTTCACATTTTCAAGAAAATTTGCAATATACATTTTTTTAGGGGCCAGACCAGCTCTGACGTGGCTTTGATTGGCCTGTATGTTAGATACTCCCATAAATTACTCCAGCTCAAAAACGACACCCCTTAAAGTATTCAAAACAGAATTTAGGAAGTTTACTAACCCATTAGGTGTTTCACAGGAATTAAAGCAAAGCGGAGGTGAAATTTCAAGATTTCACTTTTTTTTTTGCAGATTCTCAATTTTTATCCCTTTTTCACAAGAACACAGTAGATTTTGACCTGGGAAACGCAATTAATATTGATTTTCCCCGATTCGTCCATCTTCAGAGATATCCAAAATGTGTCCCTAGTGTGCTCTTTGGTTCAACCACAAGCCTCAGAGTAGGAGGAGCACCTACCGGACTTTGGGGTCTCATTTTATTTAGGTGCCGATTTAGGTTTGAGGACCCCCTAAGATGCTAAAACTTAATAAACACCCCTAAAAAGACCCCATATTGGAAACTACACCCCTTAAGAAATATATCCAGTACAATGAGCATATCAACCCCACAGGTGTTTGACAAATTTTTTTAGCATTAGGCTGTGAAAATGAAGACTTTTTTTTCCAACAATCCTCAATTTTAGCTGAAAATGTTGAATTTTTACAAAGAATCCTGGAAAAAAAGCACCCCAAATTTTGTTACGCAATTTCTTCCAAGTCCGGAAATACCCCACAGGTGGGTGTAAATTACTGTTTGGGCGCATGACAGGGTGTACAAGGGAGGGAGCGCTATTTGGCTTTTTTGGAAAACGCGTTTTTGGTGGGTGCCATGTTGCATTTGCAAAGCCCCCAAAGTCCCAAACAAAAAAAAAACGAGATTTAAAAACACCCATATTTATAAAAAATAATATAATTTAACAAATAAATATAATAATATTATAAATATATATATAATA
This sequence comes from Phyllomedusa bahiana, assembly GCA_025379985.1. Taxonomy (NCBI): domain Eukaryota; kingdom Metazoa; phylum Chordata; class Amphibia; order Anura; family Hylidae; genus Phyllomedusa; species Phyllomedusa bahiana. Next base: position 77,905 of record JAODAL010016982.1, read on the forward strand.
ATATATAAAATATAAAAAATAATTATAACATATAAATCAAAGAAAAGACAACAACTAAAAAAATACAATAAAGGGAAACAAGAACATGGTTAAACTGGCGTAAAAGTAATATCAATAGTACATGATCATAAGAAAGTTAATTACCCATTATAGAGTCTTTCATAACAGCTTGTCCCTGTAGCCCAGGGACAGGTTTATTAGATTCATTCTATTTATTGATGAGATATGTATTCATTTATTTATATATGATCTTGCAATAACTTTTTTGTTCTTGTTTTTTCCCATTTTGCTTGTATCCCTGCTATTAGCTATTTGTTAGTTGTTGTCCTTTTCATGTTGATCTATATATGTAATTATTATTATTTTTTTTTTACATATATTTTATATTTATTATTTCAAAAGTTATATTATTTTTATAAATATGGGTGTTAAGTCCTCGTTGTGTTTTTTTGTTTGGTGATTTATCTTGAGTGATATTACCCTTTACTTTGGGAGGTATTGGATGTTTTTGGAACCTAGCCCAATGTACTTCCTAGGAGTCTTTTTGGTGTCAAAGCCCCCAAAGTAGCAGAACAGGTGAACCCTTCCATAAGTCACCCCATTTTGGATTCAATACCCCTCATGGATTTCATCTAGGGGTGTATTGTGCATTTTGGGCACACAGGTGTTCCATGGTTTTTTGTTAGCTTTGGGCCATGAAAATGGGGGTAAAAACACAGTTCCGTCATTTTTTTGGTTTCAATTTTACAGCGTTCGCCGTGCAGTGTGAGTGGATAACTTTACTTTGGGGGTCGATACCATTGCAATGATATCAATTTTATATAGTTTTTTATGTTTTATTACTTTTACACAATAGAAAGATGTCTAGAAAAAATTGTGTTTTTATGTTGTCCTATTATGACAGCCATAACTTTTTTATTTTGCTGTATGCATAGCTGTGTAGGGCTTGTTTTTTGTGGGATCAATGTTTTTATTGCTACCATTAAGGGGTGCATATGACGCTTTGATAACTTTTTATTAAGGTTTTTGTGAGGAGTTTTGAACAAAATACAGCAATCCTGGTAGTGTTTTTTACAGTGGTCACCGTGCGGTATAAATTACATGCTAGCTTTATTCAGTAGGTTGATACGATTACAGTGATACTCAACTTGTATTTTTTTATGTTTTACTGCTTACACAATAAAACTTTTA